>AYEL01073573.1:0-62370 GCA_000484575.1 Olivierus martensii
AATGGTCAATACGGGTAAAATTTCGACATAATAAAATGTTTAAAATTAGTATTGATTAATAATAATGAGAATTTTTAATCTTTGAAATCACACCTCCAACGTATTGAAAACCAATATTGGAGACTCCCTTATTCGGGAGGAAAAGTTATGAATATTTGTCAATCTGACATTTAAATAGCAGGGACATAATTGTGTGTGTGTTCCGCCAGAAATGATCATCTTTTCAATTATTATAGTTAAAATTATCATATTTCTTTTTTATACAAAATAACTAAAACATCTGTAAAGATATACTTGTATTTAAACTGTTTTCAAATATTACTTTCTTAATAAATACGTTTGGTTTCAAACCATCTGTTGCCTTATCATAAAAAAGTAATGCTGCGAGCGATAATACTTTAGAGCGATCAGTGTTGCCAATTTACCTCGCATGCTTTGCGTAACCCACTTCCCCTACATTGAATGCATGTGGGACACGTCTAACGCACTCAATATAGGCAGCACGGTATATGGATTGGAAACTGTAGCCGATCATGATTTCCGATTTCCAGTGCCTAGCTGAAAGTGACAAACATTTTGGCCGGAGCTGTACATGATGGAAAGTCGTAAAAATGCAGAGAAAAAACTATCTATTGTATCAAGATAACCGTGATAGGAATTGACTCTTTGTGGAATAAATTTATTTAATACTGTTATAAACATTTATATAAGCAAATCCATCCTAATCAAGAACAAAACAATCGTAATGTGGTTACAATGGAACAACGAAATTTTCCCATCTTATCCGAAACAATGTGATTCCTTAAAGCAGGGCTGTCCAACCCGCAGCCCATCCTGTAATGAATGAGGCCCAACATAAAATCATTAACATCCTTAAAACATTGAGATTTTTTTGTACTTAATATTTTATATTTTGAAATTAACCGTAACATTATCAAATATTCCACCAATAAAGAAAAAGAAATTTGTTTCATTTTTGCACTAAAAATATATATATATAAAAAAAATGAAGTTAATGAAGTTTTTATTATTTAAATAGGCTACCTATCTACATTGCCTGTTTCCATTTTCTAAAATATTTCTTAATTCAATGATTAAAATTTCTTCACCTGCTCAATGATTTTTAAAAAATTTCTGAACAAAAAGAAGTCAAAGTTTTAGTTATGACATTTTTGCTTATTTGTCATAGTAGATATCATATATTGTACATTATTTTTACGCGAGATTTTTATTAATTTGTCATGGTGGATATCATATTTTGTACATTATTTACTAATTTTTTTTTGCTGAATAACTGTCATCAGAATTAGTAGATTTTATGTGCGGCCCATGACAATTATTTTTCTTCAAATATGGCCCAAGAAGCGAAAAGGTTGGACATCCCTGTCCTTAAAGTTTCCAATTTAACTTTTACCGAACTTCAAGAGTAAGGTACGTAGAATTTCAAATTATCACAAGGCAATGTTCAAAAATATAATACAGTAAAATTAAAATCTAATATCCGGTGAATTTCTTGCACTAATACAGTGGGTGGCCAAATTATTATACTCAACAAAGTTTATATAAATATATTAGCTTTGTATTATTATGTTAACAATATTTTTATTTGTCATGGTGGATATCATATATTGTATATTATTTACTAACTTTTTTTCTTAATAACTATTATTAGAATTAGTATATTTTGTGTGTGGCCCAAGACAATTATTTATCTTCAAATGTGGCCCAAGGAAGCCAAAAGGTGGACACCCCTGCTTTACAAGATAACCCAAGTCCAACAGCTGTTTCCAAATGATGTAAAATCTTGCTTGCATTTTTATCATCTGTTTCTAGCTCAGATTGAAGTGAACAATTCATGGCCTTGGAATATCATATGGAATGATGAGGTTCATTTTTATCTCAATGGATCTGTCAATATATACAATTGTCAGATTTAGCTACTGAGAACTTTATGCATATGAGCAGATTCCCTAGCATCCACTGAAAGTTACAGTGTGATGTAGCTTTACTGCCTCATTCATAATTGGTCCATACTTTTTCAAAGAATCCAAATCAACAGGGCCAGTGACTTGTTCTCTCATTTCAGGGATATATTGACAAATGCTATTCAATTTCATTATTCTACAACTCCAACATTGTGGATGTCTGAACATGATCATGTTTATGCAAGATGGAGCACTGTCTCACAAAGGATTAACAGTGCTGCATGTCTTATTATAGCATTTCACTGAAGACTGAATAATTAGTTGAGCATTCCTTATGAAGGATCATCTTGTTCTCATTCCATATGACTTTTGGTTGTGGGAGTATTTAAAAAGCTTGGTTTACCACAAGGACATGTGAACAATTTAGCAACTTTGAAGGACCAAATTATTCTTCACTTGAGACAGATCTATGGAGATTTTCTGTGTTTTGCAGTGGAAAATAGAAGTGCAGTTTTTGGAAAATGTACAAAGGCAACATATTAAATCATATTTGTAATTGTCAGAATAAAAACTATTGTGAAACTCTGACCTTTTGTTTTCTTTATTACATATTCTTAACTCCACATATAGCAACATTTTCCCCCTGGTGATGCATTTTAGATCTATTTATTTTTTTTATCAAAATCAAATTCCCATTGTCTGGAAAGTATGTACACCAAATTTGGCTGAGTTTGGCCCAATAGATTCTTGGCTATTGAGCTCTAAGAACCTCCTCTTTAATTATGGGCACCCTGTACAAAAATACTAAAAAAATATTTTCAAAAATAAAGACAAGATTTCTCCAGTTTATAAGATGTTTATATGAAAGCTTATTTATATGAGCAATTGTAATTTGTATATAAAAATTCTCTTTATGAATATTTATTCTGCTTTTATGAAATAAGTCTAATGAGAAAAAGTTTTGTTCAAATTTAATTTTTTAATTAAATAATCTTATGATCTTTTTTATTCAAATAATAATAATTTTTATTGTTTAGGAACAAACTTATATGAGCTTTAGGAATAGAATCAATTAGATTGTAAATGATAATTTGTTGTTGTTATTATGTACAGTCTAATTAATAATAATTAAAATTGAAATTTAATATTAATATACATTAATTTTAATGAAAATTTTTATTTAACAGGCAGAAATGGATGCATACCCATCGTATAGGAATTATTTTAGAGCATGATATGCCACTTCCAAAGAATATCCATTTACCAAACTCTAATGGTCGTTATAATCAAATACAATGTCGTCAAGCATTGGCTCTATTGAACAAATTTTTACGTGAATATAGCTCGTTTGTTTTAATAGAAAGCAATTCCTATATTAAATTATTATTTAGGTAATATAATCAATAAAGTATTTATATACAGCAATACCTTGCATAGTCTGGTTTCAAATAGTCTCGGCTTCGCTATAGTCCAGATTGTAATTGATAATAAAAAATTTTCAATTTACTTTATTTTTTTAGAATAAATGATGTAAGTGTGCTTGCTACTTATTAACTGTATATGACTCGAATAGCCACTATTTGAGGAGCTGAGACAAGTAGACCATTGCTCCATGTTGCCAAATTTATATTAACAATGTTATAATGTCTGTCTCTCAAGTGCAATGTCATCAGTTGTTTACCACAAACACTTAATTGAATCAATGAATGGGAATGAATACTGGGCATATCAGTGATTGCAACTCATCAACCTGTACAGCGCAGCTGAAGTGGGAATACGCCTATAAACAGAGCGGTGCTCTACATTTGGAATGGTGCTGAGTGGTGGCCAACTTGGAGAAAGTGAATGCGTTCACTTGCCGGGCAAGCTCTCCTTATCTATTTGTCTTTATGGGCTTGGACCCACTTTCTGCCCCCTTCTGTCTATTATAAATCTTTATAAAAGATTTTAAGTTTAATGCATAAAGAAATAATTTAATGTAATATAAAAGGTTTTAATGTTTAATGCGTATGAAATAATTATTAATGTAAGAATTATTACAATTTAAAAAAAACATGAGCAAATTGAAAATTTCTTGGAACCAATTATAATTTTTTTTCCCATTAAATTACATACCTTGAACAGTCCGGTTTCAATTAGTCCAATAAAAAAGAGGAACCAATTAACTTGATTATGCAAGGTATTGCTGTATATATATAATTTTCATGATTATTTAGTATATTGTGTTAAAAAAGAAATTTTTATAGTTCTTCAGATAAGCCAGATAGACCACCTGATTCATTTTTTATTATTCGAGTGACTTCTAAAGCACCCTGTATGGTAATTCGCTTAGCATTTCTTGGAGGTACTCCTGGTTATAAAAGAAATGAAGTAAGATTTTTTTCATAAATTTTGTTTTAATATTAAATTTAAATTAAATATTCAAAATCTGTCATTTCAAAACTAGTATGCTTTTCTTGAGTTACACATATAATTCACTTATAAACTTTAATTAAAAATCTACTTAAAAACAATTGGATGATTTAGCTTCAAAGTAGAGTAGAGTCTTGATTATTTGAGGTAATGTAGACAGAGGGTGCCTCAGCTATTCAGAATCTTGGATTATATGGAAATTTTGATAAATTCTTATCAGATATAGTGGATTTGAATATATTAATATGATGATATGCTCTCTACTTTCATATTAGACCTACTTATGGAATATAATAACTTTTATTGTATAATAATTATTTTACAAGTAGGCAGTGTTAAGCTTAGCAAAAGTTTTTTATTTTTATTCTTGTATTTCCTCCAGTTTTTTTATACTGTTTTTTCACAACTATAATAACAATTCCCTAACAAACACAATTGTAAAACACTATATACCAGGGGTGGCTAAGCTTCATGTCACTAAGAGTCATATAGGAGAATTTCAAATACTTGAGAACCACAATCAGTTTCTTTTTGGATCAATAAGAGCCACATTAGTTTTTCCAGTTAATCTTAATAATGGTTTCAAAATTATTTATTATATATTTCATATGCATTTATTTCATTTAGATGCATACTACTCTTTACAATAAATAAACAAATTACAAATATATTATTTTTAAAATTAAGTAGGTATTTACTTTATATTAAGTGTTAACTTTCATGCTGTGGAACTACATAGAAGATACCAATGAGTCGCATGTGGCTTGCAAGCCACAATTTGGCCACTATTGCTATATACTATAAAATCACAATTATTACAGCTATAAGTTATTTATATTTTTGACATGATGTGTGGAAATGAATTTCAACAAAACCCTCTTCAGTCCATCTTTAACCATATCTCACTACAAAAATTTTAACATAATATAACAATTACTTTACCATTGTGTTATAATGGAAGTTTTTTTGTTTTTCTGATTCTATGGCTTTCTCATTGCATAAAATCATGGTAAAATTAGAAATAAGTTTTTGAATATGTTTTTATTGGAATTTTAAGCAAAAAAAACTGTTATATTATGTTAAAATTTTTGTAGTGAGACATGGTTAAAGATGGACTGAAAAGGGCTTTGCCGAAATGCATTTCCACACCATGTCAAAAACATAAATAACTTATAGTTGTAATAATTGTGATTTTATAGTATATAGTGTTTTACAATTGTATTTGTTAGGGAATTATCATTATAGTTGTGAAAAAACAGTGTAAAAAATTGGAAGAAATACAAGAATAACTAATAAAAAAACTTCTGCCTTTATTGTATAATTTAAAAGTATTTGTTCTTTACTTGCTGATATAAAATATATATGTAAAAAATAAATAGTAATGATAAGGGAAAAAATCTTACTACAGAAATGTTTTCAACCTATTCATGATATTTTCTTCAGTTGCACTACTGACATTCAGTAAAGAACATGCATTATAACAGCAGGATGAAACAGCAATTGTTCATCATTAGATCTGGAATCTGTGATGTAAATTAGGAAAAGATCGGAAGAGCGTCGTGTAGGGAAAGAGTGTAGATCTCGGTGGTCGAAAATTATACATATATTTTTAGTTTTTCATTTTTCCATAATATATAATTCCCTCCTGTATCATAAGGCTAACAATATTGTCATAGTATTTATAAAAATCATATTTTCTTAATTTACAGCACAGATTCCATTTGTATAGATTTTTTTTAACTTCTTTACCCTGTGTATCTTGTTTATTTATTTTAAAATCAAATAACAAACAATTGCTGTTTCATCCTGCTATTGTAATGTGTAATGCCATTGTTGTTTCTGTGTATGTCGTGCAACTGAAGAAGGCCTTGTGAATAAGTCAAAAATGTTTCTGTAGTAAATAATTAAAAGTGAATTGTCATTCATTGCTTGCTGATTTTCTTTTTTAATTTTTGTAATAAAACAGTTGTGAGTAAAAGTTATTACATTAATTAACAAACAAGCCTTTAAGCTGGAAAAATCAGTTTTTAAAATAATGTAATTTACTTCTTACTGTAAATATTAAATGAAATTTAAACTATAAGCCAAATAAGTAAGATAAAACTGTTTATTCAAAAACGTTTTTGGCTATCCATGTAGCCTGCTTCATTCCTTCACTTCTGGTTAAATCAGAGAACCAGTTAGAATGACCAGCTTCTTAAAATAACAAAATGGCAGGTGGAAGACTAGCTTTCCAAACATATTTTTGAGACAAACCCAACAAATGATTCTTACAAAGTACATCATCATTATCATTATTTCCAAATTGCCATATTTTAGATACAATTAAATATATAATATAAAACATTGCCACAACTCTAAAAATCAAAATTACATAAAATATTGAACTATATGAAAAACATCAACAATAAAGGAAGCATATGGTTTACACCTGCTCTTCCTTTAAGCCCTTTAAACAAAAATAAACAATCTTAAAGTGCTTTTGCTATAAATCTACTCATACAGACTAATATGCCCAGTCAAATATTGCAATATTCCCATTGAATAAAGGTTGGTTCTCACTAGTGCTGTTTCAGCATGAAAAACACTTTCTGACGTCATTCCATGCAGTCAGAGAGCGGTTTGAGGCATGGATTTTCGGTAGCGGTTCGAGTCGCAGCAGCTTCAACTTCAACCGCTGCAGTAGCTGACCGTTCTGCTTTTTGACCAATAATGATGCTCCACAATTTTACGTCAGATTTCAATATGACTGCTTATTCAGTTATTGATAATCTAAAACAGAAACTTTCACTTTATTTTCTATTATAATCATAGAGTATACAATAATAAAAATGTTGGCATTTTATATCTAGTGAAATGTGGGGTCTATACAGTTTTCCCATAATGCACTTTCAAAATAATGTACCGTGTTAGTGTGAACTGCTGAGCAGTTTTTCGGCGGCGGAAAAGTAAAGCAGTAAAATACCGCTAACATGCTAGTGAGAACCAACCTTAAGAAACAGATTACTTTCACAAATATTACACAGAGTAATTATTATCATTATAATTAACTAAAGATCCAGATTAACATATATTACAAAATATTAAAATTTAAATAATTATATAACTTTTATATATTAAAAAGATATAAAGGATAAAAATAAATAATAATAAAACACTAAAATCCAACAACAACAACAGCAACAGCAACATAAATGCATGTATTTATATTATAAATAATTTATAACCATCAAAGTGCATTACATTTCATAAGTTTCTCACATTTATTTCTTAGTGATTTCTTCCTCAGTACTTCAACTTGCCTTTCATTTTTTTATTTTTCTCTTTCATAGTAGATGCCGTGTTCTTTGGAAGCTTGTTCAGACTAAGTTAATTGCTTTTCAGGCTTCCTCATGTGAATAGAAGTTCACTTTATGAATAATAAAAATTATATGTCACAAGGGGTGTATCAGGATTTTAGAGATGCTTAGGTGGGGCATGACAAAAAAAGTTGGGAACCACTGTTGTAGATGGTGTGGCAAAAAAGCTTTTCATCTCTTTATTGAATCTGAGCCTGCTTTAGGCATCAGATTTAATTAATTTGGACAGGTTGTCAGAAACTTGTTGGCAACTCAGCATCTCTTTCATTGGAGGCTTATTTCTGAACTTAGATAAGCAAAGGCTTTTATTTTAGGTTCTTCTTTACAAAGAACTAAAGAGTTGCTTGCATTGCATAAAAATCAAGTAAGGATTGTTACAGCATTCCTTACAGGGCACTGTCATCTTAAGAGACATCTTTATCTAATTGAAATTGCTGATCATCCCAATTATAGAAAATGTCAAGGAGGAGATGAGATTCCTTTTCACATATTATATGAATATGTAGTCTTTTCAGAAGTAAGGTGTGATCTTTTAGGGTTGCATTTTCCTGCACTAGAAGTCAGTCATAGTTCCATTGAATAAGATACCATCTTTCATATGGAAGATGGTACTTCATATGAGATGATTTTGTTATGTATTATGGGTGTACAATAGATCACTGATTAGTTACAGTGCTAGAGCTGTTTAAACTACCATTTCTTACAATCATCACAGTCATCTGGAACAAAGCCAATTTTCTGAGCATTTTGAATACTAGGATGCCAGATATTAGCCCAATATCTATAGCATATATTGAACCTATTCTTATTAGAATCTATTATTAAATATTAACTTGCAAATCAAGATACTGTTTCCTATATCTAACCAATTGTAAGCAGTGAATATATTAATATATAATCATAAACTGTCAAGTTCTGCTGCCTATAAGAAATACAAGGAATCCACAAGCACTTTAAGCAGGAAAAATACACAATTTATTATTAGATATTTATTATGTATAATAATAATATGTGGTAACATTTTTGGCCTTCTATGGCCCTCCTCAGCCACTTCTTCCAAAACCTATTAGGACATGAAACAAGGGCTAACAGCTGAAGCACTCACTATCTTCCTTGAAAAATCAAAGGGAAGTGCAATCTTGAACGATGACAATCTAAACAGATTGAATTAAATGGTGTTGAAAACGGTGTTGTTTTAATAATGGCTGAATCAAGCCTGCACTGTTTCTCTGTAGATGCCAAATTTCCATTTAAAGTAGTGTGAGTTCTATTTCTCTGAGCAATTTCAGCCCTTCTAATAATAATAATTATTATTTTTATTGTATTTTAAATCTCTGTTTTTATTATTTTATTCCTATTATTCAATTTAATTCTTATTAGTGTTTATGATATGATAGGACATAATATGATAGATAAGTAAAATGTAATAGTTTATAATGGAAAACTTGTTTGTTATGATTTATAAATGTATAAAATATTAAATGCATTAACGGAATGGCATTTATGTATCAGTGAATTGTAGCACCTGGTAATCATTTAAATGTCAATGCGAGATCTTAGCTGGGTGTTTATTTATAAAACATCCTAGTAGGGATGGCCTGCATCACACACTAGAAGTAAGACATACATTTGAAAAAAGCAACTGAGGAGGGCCATAGAAGGCTAAAAACATTACCACATGTTATTATTAGTATTAGTAGTAAATATCTAATATTATTATTATTATTTATTTAATGCTTTGTTAGTACAAGGACTATTTGCATGGGGGTTTTCCATGAAGTACAAAAATCTTATTACTGTGAGGAAGTTAACTTTGACCCGTCCTATTTTTATTTTGTTATGCACTCTATTATTTAGCATTATTTTCTTATAATCTAACGTATTATATTTTAGTTTAAAAGTTAACTTACTTCCCACGTTCTCCGTCTCCATCATTAGCAATCATGTGATACAGAATCGGAACCGTCCTCCGGAAGAGCTGTCCCGGGAAATGACGTCATCCTCTAATTTAACTAAATTTACCACTGATCCGATATGTGAATATAAGAATGATCCATATCGATGTTTTATTTGATATAGAAATGAATTGTAAAGAAGATGACATGAATGAATTACTCTGTAAGCTAATAACTTTATACACTTGTTACGTATAAGTATGTAAATGAAGCAGCACGGGACTGTAAGTCACCTGGTATAAAAGCCGATGAAAAATGGCAACCGATGAGGTGTTATCTTGACGTAAAACTGGCGAAAGTGACAGTTGAGTTTCTTGTAAAGATCGACAATTGTTTGAAGTTTGTATCCGAGGTAGAGGTAGTAGACTTTAAGTAGTATTTAAGGTTCTTGTTTTTGTGAATAATTGATTGTTAGTATTTGAGTTGGATTAAACAAGTTTTGTTGATTATTTGATTGTTGCTTTATTATAGTTTCAATAAAGCATTTATTAACACTTTTGTAAGTGTTTCAAGTCTAATAAATATACATTTTTTTGTTATTTAACTTGTTTGAGAATTTATTCCAATTATTCGTGTAAGTTCTAACATCGTCTTGTTGTTTTCAATCTAACACTTTTTTGTTACTTCTAGTTGTAAGTTCCAGTTTTGTTTTTTGTCGATTAATGATAATTGTTGTTAGATTGTTTTGAAGTTAATAGTAGTTAAGTTAGAACTTAGAAAAAAGACCTGAGCTCAGGCAGAACTATGGAATTTGCAGAGTCGCTAACCATTAGGCTTAATTATAATTAATAGTATTGCATTCGTTCTAACCCACAACTTTGCATTACATACATAGAAACATTTTAAATAACATGATACAATATAAATAATGTTCACTTAAATCAAGTTCACACATACCTTAATAAATAACTACATAAATTTAATAGCGATTTAGGCGATAAAGAGTAATCATATAATATTTCACTAGGATTCTTATCCTTAAATAACAATAATCTTAGATTATCACCAAATTGGCACTCATTCAGGATATGAATTTTTAAATTATTTGAATATAAACCACATCTTGTAAAAGAATTATTCTGCAAACTTACATAACATTGGTTTATTAGTAACCTAAAACGGTTTAATCTAATCTGAGAAAACATAGTTTTCATTCTTCACGGAATATTAAAACAAAAATAATTACTTATAATTGATTGGTATCTTAAAATATAATTATTGGACAGAGCATACCTTTCGTCTGCAGATTTTAAATTTATAATCAATTCATCCAGATATTTTTTAATATTTTCATTTGAAAAGCAGGTTATATTAGAACAACTAAAATGGATCCCTTTTTCTTTTAAATAAAAAACTATTTTCGAAAACCAATTTAATTTCTTTCTATGGTGAAGTTCAATCATTTTTAATAAAAAACCTTAGGCAGATAATCTGCTTCTTTAGATATGAGTCTTTGAATATATTTTAAAATCAATTTAATCCAATAAACTTCTGAATTCCATATAAATGTTTCAAGTCGAACAACAGACCCCGGCACAGATTTTTCTAAATATAGTAGTCTTCGAAGAAAATTCACTCATAAATTTTCCATTTTCCTTACAAATTCAATACCCCACATGGGGAATGCATAGCCTATAGAAGAGCAGATTAATGTGTCATAAAGTTGAAGATGAATCTGTAAATAATTAACTTTTATTCTGGCAGTTAATGACAAAAGAGCAATAATTCGTAAGTTAAATTTATTTTTAACCTTATTAAAATGCAATGCAAAATTACCGGTGTGAGAAAAAAGGATCCCCAAATATTTGATTTGATGAGTTATTTCAATTTGTTGGCCACCTAAAGTAAACTAATATTTTCTAGATCTCTTTCCACCATTCTGAAAAATAACAATCTTAGTTTTTTCCTGATTTATTTTCAACTCATAATTTGAACAATACATATTAAAAGCAGTTAAAGTTTTTTGTAAGGATTTTTGAGAGATATCTAAGAACAGAATATCATCTGCAAAAGAAATAACAGCAAGTGGAGGAATACTGTATGTATATTTATTATCTAAGTTTCTAAATTCAGAACATCAATAAAATTGCCAATGTAAAAATTAAACAAAATACCACTTAAAGGATCTCCCTGAAGTGAACCTCTAGTCATCTTATAACAAAAATTTTTCGATTTATATGCTTCAATAACTATATTATTGTTAATTAATAACATGACTAAATTTTGCATAAACATTGAAGATAAACCAATTCTTTCCAACTTCATACATAACAGGTTTAAATTTACAGAATCAAATGGTTACTCAGGTCTATAAAAGCAGCAAAAACCTTACGTCTCTTGATTTGTAGTTGAAGCTGAATAAAAGATGAAACAGTAAATAATACATCAATTGCACTTCTTCCAGGACGATACTCAACTAGCAAAGAATGTTCTATTATCCATTCATATAATCTATTAGCTAAGATTTGTGAATAAATTTTCCTAACACAAGAAATTAAAGCAATAGGTCTCTGATCAGAAATAGCAGAAGACCTAGATTTTTTTGGAATGAGCCACAAGTTAATATTAAACCAAGGGAGGTAAAATAAAACCTCTAAATATTAAATTAAAATAGACAAGAAAAAAATTTGATAACTGAAAACTATGAGTGCGGCAATTTCCCATCATTTTGTCACTTATCTCGAGACAATTTTTATTATTAATCAATATATATTAGTGGTCTATGAAGTCTGCGGAAAAGCAGTTTTTATTAACCGTTTTAAATTTTTGATTTCAGAGTGATAGATTTACGAACTTTAGCTCTTTAATTTGAGGTATTTTAAAAATATCAACTCCTAATAATTTTTAATATAAGTGCGACAATTTTTATTAATGGTGTTTCAAATTTTCGAATTCAGAGTGAAAGGTTTACCAACTTTAACCCTTTAATTAGAGGTATTAAAAATATGAGTGCGGCAATTTCCCATCATTTTGTCACCCACCTCGAGACAATTTTTATTATTAATCAATATATATTAGTGGTCTATGAAGTCAGCGGAAAACTCGTTTAACCCTTTAACTTCTCTAATAAACTCTTAATTTTTATTAATCGAATTCGGAGTGATAGGCTTACGAACTTTAATCTTTTAACTCTTGACACTAGAAAAATTGCGTCCTAATAATTTTTATTAATCCATATATATATATTTGTGAGTTTATAAGCTTCGAATTCGAAAGGTATTAAAAATATTAGTGCGGCAATTTCCCATCATTTTGTCACTCATCTCGAGACAATTTTTATTATTAATCAATATATATTAGTGGTCTATGAAGTCAGCGGAAAACTCGTTTAACCCTTTAACTTCTCTAATAAACTCTTAATTTTTATTAATCGAATTTGGAGTGATAGGCTTACAAACTTTAATCTTTTAACTCATGACACAAGAAAAATTGCCTCCTAATAATTTTTATTAATCCATATATATATATTTGTGAGTTTATAAGCTTCGAATTCGGAAACTTTAATCTTTTAACTCATGACACTAGAAAAATTGCCTCCTAATAATTTTATTAATCCATATATATATATTTGTGAGTTTATAAGCTTCGAATTCGGAGTGAAAGGTTTGCAATATTTAACCATTTAGTTCACAACACTAGAAATAGCAACTCCTAATAATTTTTAATATAAGAACTATAATTTCTATTAATTGCGTTTACAAGTTTTGAATTCCGACTGAAAGGTTTATGATATTTAAACCTTTAACGCACAATGCTAGAAATAACATTTCATAATAATTTTTAATATAAACACTATTGTTTTTTGGGTCCGCAACGCTGTTAGACAAAATTGGTGTGCTATCCATGCAAAAAATGGCGCGTTGCGCCCTTTCTTCCCCCCAAAACTTTCATCCTCTGCCATTCACATCACGCCAACTGGAAATACTTCCAGTCCCTCCTTTTTCAGCTAAATATAGCAATAGGACAAAAACAACAGACTCGCTGCTCGCCAGGCGCTTCTAGACCAGACCTGTTCTAGAGGATGCCCACCGTAAATACTTCCAATTCCTCCTTTCTCAGCTAAATATAGCAATACGACAAAAACAACAGACTCGCTGCTCGCCAGGCGCTTCTAGACCAGACCTGTTCTAGAGGTAACTGTCAGCCGGTCATCTCCAGAGGTGTAAAAAAAACAGTATGATGTCATACCTCTAAAGGCAGGATCTCACCTCTAAAGGCAGATCTAACTACTGGGATGGATTTGCTTAAGTAAATGTTTACAACAGTACTAAATAAATTTGTTCCACAAGGAGTCAACTTCTATCATGTTATCTTGATACAATAACTAGTTTTTTCCTGTGCAGATTTACAACATCATGTAGGTACTAAGCTATAAGGCATTATAGTGCCAATTATGAACAAATTATATCCCTGGTGACATCATTCCTCAGGTGGAAGACGGGATTCAAGCGTATTATAATTATAAGTCTAGTTTCCATAAAGAAAGTGAGGCTTACAAGATCACATATGAGTTTTGTCTGTGCTGTGTCTGTGAATTCTCATTAATAATTTTGAAATAATTAATGATATTATCATGAAATTCAGTTCTCCCATTAAAGATAATCTCAGTGCCAAAACATTTATAGGAAAATAACTTCAATCATTTAAAAATAGCGGATATTCAAGTTTCTGAGAGACTTTATATATTCTGAGCAGTTAATAAATTTTTTAAAAATTTAATATCAAAGGCAAATTGTTGAAGGTAATCTCAATGACATGTCAACTCATCCTGTTCTTTCAACTGTTTATAAATGTCGAAACTTCAAATATCAAAGTTATCTCCTTAATAATTTTCGAACTGTTTATATAAAGATTTTATAAATTTGATCACAGTGATTATGCTGGTAAAAACAAATTAAATGTAACAGTACTTAACATCACAAATTCATCCGATTAAAAAAGTATCTAATCTTGTGACGATTTCTAATAATAATTATAGAATAAGTTGATAGATTTTTAAAAACTTCAATATAGAAGTTAAGCTGTTGAAGCTAATTTGTATAATATATAATTTAACCAGATCCTTTTATCATATTTCAAAATAAAGAACGAAACGAGTTCGGAAAGTACTGTACATGATTAGTTCTTTCGAAAATTGATGATTTTATAATTGTGAATAGAAAAATTCAGTTTAGTTGGAATAAAAATTATGCAACATTAAATAAATATTATAGCATATTATATTATATATATATCGATCTAACCAATGTTGAGAAATTTTATATAATATATTATTTTTTATACTTTAAAAGTAATTCTATTCCAAATGAAATAGTTGAAATCCCATATCCGAAAAGAATAAATATGAAAACACTCATCAAATCTTCCATGGACAAAGGACGAATATTGTCTTCTGAATTTATTGAATTAATTTTTGCAGATTGCAATGCATCATTTTCTAACTTTCCATAAAATCCACTTTCTACAAGTCTCCTTAATCTATAAATATAAAATAGATAAAAACAATTAGGAAAATGTTGTATGTAAAATAAAACATCGAAAATTTGACACAAATGCGAATTACAATTTAGAGAAAAAATTTAAAAAATCAATGTTATTTTATATTGGATATTTAATAAAAATGATTCTAAAATAATAATATAAAATCTATCTATTTGATGAAATATCAGTTGAAGAATAACTGAAATCTTTGTTAATAAAATATTAAAGAAATAATTAACGATTATAAAGTCAGATAATATATACATTTAGAATAAAAATATTGTATTTTCCCCCTTTCTATTTTTTAAATAATTTTTCTATATTTTTATTGTATGAGTGCAGAAAATATAGTTTTGCTATCCTGATTTAAATTCATAGAATAAAATATTGATAAGACTATAGAAACTTAAATTTAATTAGTTCCACTTCAATTTTTGATGAATGTAACAAAGTGAAAAAATAATATAAATTCATTGTCAATAAGTATTTACGAATACTGTATATTATATATAACACGTACATATATGAAGATGAATATATATTATTTTGTATATAAAAAGAAATGCTAATAGAGAGGATAAAATTTCATCTCTAATGACAGACATTGTTTCAATCAAAACATGAATCAGACATTGTTTGATATAATATTTTTCATTTTTAAATTTTCATATCTTGATAACTTTAAATACGGCATATCCTACATAATCGGTAAAATTAAAATAACTGTAAAATTAAAGGTAATAAGCTTGTAATAATTATTTCAGTTATTTCAAAATTAATATATAGGCGTATTCGGCAATTCAGAATTCTTAAGAAATCTGAACAATGATCGTTCGGCATTGAGTTCTGACGTATATCTGACTGAAGTGCCGCGTTCGGCAAATCGACAACTGACGAGTTCTGAACTTAGATAGTGAGATCTTCGTCAGTCATCTCTGTAGTTTCTGACATTGGTCTGAGCTACATGGCGGCGCCCGTGAGATATTTATGCAAAATTAAAATGAATGAACGTGATGAAGTTTTTCAACTCTAACTAACATTCACAGTTGCAAAACGTATAACTAAAGGAAAGATATCTCGTTACATAACTAGACATTATTAATATGAGAATTCGTGAGAATCAGTTGAAAACTATGCTCACGTTGCTTTGTCCTAAAGTTGCTTCGATATTATTATTAATTGATAAAGAAATTCTATATTATTTATTAATGTCGTAGTTAATTTATATTTGTTTTATTGATAATTATTTCAATAAATGGTATTTATATTGAGGATGATTAGCCAGTGTAAAATTTTTTTAATTCGATATTACTATGCATGTAAAGCATTTTAATATGTGTAATAACTTGTATTAATTTATCACTTCGTCCGCCATGTTGGTTATTAGAGAAGCAGATATATGCGTTCGGTAAATGCCAAGTCAAATGAGTCAGACCAGTCAGACGAAACTCAGAAGTCACGTGATCTATTCAGATATCTAGTCAGATTGATCTGTATTGCCGAATGCGCCTTATATGATAATTTAAAAATTCTTACAATTTGTTAAACTGATTTTTAAACTTGAAATTCTTTTTTGTACCAAAAGCAGTTGAATATGATAATAATGATTCCTTGGATACTATAAATAACTCTTCGCCAATAAGTTTAGTATTTACGTTTATTAATTTATCCGAAGAAATAAATGCATATCTCTCATTTAAAACATTAATTATTCCTTCTCTTACGTCAGAAAAACTTTTTTCTGGTTGCCTTTTCATATAATTTCCGAATTCCTTCGCTATTCCATCTTTTGCACTCTGAAATGAAAAATAATTTATATTTAAACAAAATTAAATTTTAATTCAATCTTTTGGTCAAATTTTACATTAATACAAATTATATCTTTTGTTTTAATTTTAATTAGAATATCAACATAATTCGGATACCAATTTTCGAAAATATTTTGTGTTTGAACCTATACCGTAAAAGTCTTTTCAAAGGCAGAATTAGATAATGTTCCGCATGAATATTCATTTCGGTGAATAGCAGACAAATTTTAGTTCAATCTTTTGGTCAAATTTTACATTAATACAAATTATATCCTTTTTTTAAATTTTAATTAGAATATCAACATAATTCGGGTACCAATTTTCGAAAATATTTTGTGTTTGAACCTATACCGTAAATGTCTTTTCAAAGGCAGAATTAGATAATGTTCCGCATGAATATTCATTTCGGTGAATAGCAGCTAGCAATTCTTCAAAAGTTGTAGGAACTCTCTCGTATATTGGATATGTCATGAAAGAGAAAAGCGCTCCACTGTATGCAGATGTTATGATAATTATTCCTAATAGCCAAACTCCAATGGTGATTCTTGTAGAACTATTTTTAATATGGTTAATAACACCACCTAAATATTTAATTAAACGACATACCATATATTATAATTCAAAATTAAAAAATAAATGTTTAACAAACAAACAAATTTATTATACATTATTTCATTTCTTAGAGTATAAAATAAATTAACACATAAACTTTTATGAGATAACTGATAATCACTGCCTTGTTATATGAAACTTTATGTTAGGTTAGTTTTGATTAAACCGCTATATCCTCATAGGATATTCTGTATGTGGCGGCGGCCACTTATAGAGTCCATCACAGGCTGATCAACACCCATGAATGTGTCAACTGGATGGTTGAAGGATGGGTTCAACGGGCCCCCGGATCCGTCCTGAAGAACTGCAGGTGTGGGACCTGGATTTGAACCCGGATAAATATAACTTTAAATTAGAATGTGATGGTGTCAACCGGATGGTTGAAGGATGGGTTCAACGGGCCCCCGGATCCATCCTGAAAAACTGCAGGTGTGGGACCTGGATTTGAACCCGGATAAATATAACTTTAAATTAGAATGTTTCCATATATTGATTAAACTAAAACATTATTTCTTCAATTAAACTGAGTTTTCCTTTATTTTCCAATTACTTCATTACATGAATCTGTTAACTGACGAAATAATGTTTTAAGAAATGATTATTACTAAATTAATTAAAGAAAATTTTAATTAATGGGAAATTCGTGATCAACAGCAAAGCAAATAAAAGCATGTTCAAACAAAAATAAATAAATAGAAAATAATGTTCTTTTTTTTCTGGACATTTTTATACTGTTTCATTATTATAGTTGTAGTTTGAATTATCTTACTCTAGTTATATTTAAATTCAATTGTCTCATTCTCTCTTCAAGTTATCAAGTTTTTTGAAATGCCACTTATAAAAATTTATAAAAACATCTAGGTGAAAATTTGTATTTGTATACAAAAATTTAAAGATATTTCTATAAATTTTGCATAGTAAAATTGCTTCGCAGGCTTTTTGCATAAGAAAATATTTTAATCTCATTATTAAGGAAGAGTTTAAATTCAGCTGCTCAAAGTGAAAACAGTACAATACAGTTAAAATAAAATTTTAAAATTTTTAGTGTACTTTGCGTAGGAACTGAAGAATTATAAGATAGAGTCCATATATGCTGTATGTGTATTCCCACTGATAACTTTGAACTATTTAACAGATTTTTATGAAATTCTGTAGTAATGACATTTTTAGTGTACTTTGCAAAGGAACTGAAGAATTATAAGATAGAGTCTATGTATGCTGTATATGTATTCCCACTGATAACTTTGAACTATTTAACAGATTTTTATGAAATTCTGTAGTAATGTTCTGATCTTAAAGGAAAGCTCAAAACCGCATACATTTATCCTATATGATCATTATATTCTATAGGATGGGATATAAGTTCAATCAAAATTTTAATATATATTATTGAAAACAGAAGTTAAGTTTTATGCAATACTGTAAATCACAGATAGATAGAGTAGCGCAATCGTTTGCGCCATGAGATGCCGCAAAATCGGTCATTTTATATCCTGTTAGATAAGGAATTATCATTGTGTTCATAGATTTCTGGTTATTTTTTAAGAACATGCCTTGTTGCAATGCTATAAATTTTCTACTCAAACAAAAAAGGGTCATAGACTTTTTCCTTTGCCGCAAGGTAAAAGAAATGAAAGAAACGGCTACAAAATATTGAATGGGAAAATTTCCAAATACGATTTTCGTTTGATAGGTAAGCAACTAATGTATATAAATTAAAAAAGAAATATAGTTTTATAGTTTACTTTCCGTAAAGTTATCCGTGATTATCGATCGGCAGGAGGATATAAAATGGCGGCTGATTGCGCTACCTGCATACATTTATCCTATATGATCATTATACTCAATAGGATGGGATATAAGTTTCATCAAAAATTTAATATATATTATTGAAAATAGAAGTTAAGTTTTATGCAATACTGCAAATCACAGATAGATAGAGTAGCGCAAACGTTTGCGCCACCAGATATCGCCAAATCGGTCATTTTAGATCCTGTTAGATAAGGAATTATCATTGTGTTCGTAGATTTCTGGTTATTTTTTAAGAACATGCCTTGTAATGATATAAATTTTCTGCTCAAACAAAAAAAGGGTCATAGACTTTTTCCTTTGCCACAAGGTAAAAGAAATGAAAGAAACGGCTACAAAATATCGAATGGAAAAATTTCCAAATACGATCTTCGTTTGATAGGTAAGCAACTAATGTATTTATAAATTAAAAAAGAAATATAATTTTATAGTTTACTTTCCATAATGTTATCCGTGATTATCGATCGGCAGGAGGATATAAAATGGCGGCTGATTGCGCTAATCTATCTGTTTAGGGACTTTAAGCAACACTGCTTAACACATTATTTTTATATTACCAATAAATGGCACTGCGTATTAGTAGTGTGAAGCCCGCGAGCCCGCAAAGCCTGCTAAGTCGTTAACAAGTGGTCTCCAACAGGCGGATAACCTATGAGCGGCGTGTGACGCGAGGAAGGACAGGTGATGAGAGGCTGGACAGAACGGACACTGAGACTACGTTCGTAGGTACAAACACCTTCCATTGGAGAGAGATAAATTCTTTACATGTAACAGACCCGACAATTTAAGTCGGAGGACAATACCTTTTTCAATTGAAGTTCTCTTCCACGCCGGGTGCTAGACGTATAGTCGACGTCTGGAGTTGGATGGACTGGAGACAGTTCTTAAAGGAGGTGTAAAAAAACCAAAGTCCAAAGAATATAGCGAGATGACGAGGAACAGGAAAGCTGGTCAAGATCTGGCACTCGTCGGAGTTTCTGGGATGTCTACTCGTCGGTCGGGACAAGGATGTCTCTCTTTGCGGTTGTCTCCGAGATAATACACCAACTCTCTTCGACGATTAGAGCCCGACTTATTGAAGTAAGCGAGTACGTCTGAATGCTTGGACGATCTGGAACCCCCAGGTTGTCCTTTGTGACAACTGAGCAATCAACTTTTTAACGAATAAGTGCCGACTGCCTTCCTTAGAGTTCCGAAAAAGGTGACTGTCTATCTCTCGGGCTGGAACCAACTGTACTCTTCGGTGGGCTAGGACCAACTGTCTTTTCTTTGTCCCGATTCTTTCTCTACACTTTTGATAGATAAACAATACATCTCTCCCCTTTCCTAGGGAAGGCGATCTTTCGACCTTTGTCTCATAACTTTGCACAGCCCCTCCGAACACCTGCACCATGCCGGAGTTCTTGTGCGGTTTACATCAAACGTGTTTATTTTCATTTCAGGGGATAGTGGAGAACGGAGCATTTCAGACCCAGCTGGAGAGGAAACTTCCTCACCTGATGTCGACTATAAATTGTCGGCTCCGATAAGTTACGATCGGGTGAGAAGTGACATTCTCCAGCGGACCGGATCTCGGGTCTCCACAATTACCCCCTGCTTTCCAAAAATGGTTTACACTGGTAAATCTATTTTTAAGTAATATTTACATTAAATGGTTCCATGCACACAAATCGTGGAATCTGCCACAGAGAAATAGAACGACAAATATGTCAATGGTGATATAAGAATGATATTCATACATAACTATACATATATAAATTTAAACGCAAGGTTTGTCCTCCGATATATCTATAATTACACAAGAATATTCTCTCTCCAATTGACTGCCTTCCTTAGAGTTCCAAAAAAGGTGACTGTCTATCTCTCTGGCTGGAACCAACTGTCTTTTCTTTGTCCCGATTCTTTCTCTACACTTTTGATAGATAAACAAATACATCTCTCCCCTTTCCTAGGGAAGGCGATCTTTCGACCTCTGTCTCATAACTTCGCACAGTCCCTCCGAACACCTGCACCGTGCCGGAGTTCTTGTGCGGTTTACATCAAATGTGTTTATTTTTATTTCAGGGGATAGTGGAGAACGGAGCATTTCAAACCCGGCCGAAGAGGGAACCTCCTCACCCGATGTCGACTATAAAGTTGTTGGCTCCGATAACTTACGATCGGGTGAGAAGTGACATTCTCCAGTGGACCGCCCTTGGTCTCCACAATTACCCCCTGCTTTCCAAAAATGGTTTACACTGGTAAATCTATTTTTAAGTAATATTTACATTAAATGGTTCCACATGCACAAATCATGGACTCTGCCACAGAGAAATAGAACGACAAATATGTCAATGGTGATATAACAATGATATTCATACATAACTATACATATATAAACTTAAACGCAAGGTTTGTCCTCCGATATATCTATAATTACACAAGAATATTCTCTCTCCAATACGCGTAAAAGCGAATGATCGACGCGATGTGGCGTGAAAAGAAATTGACGGGTCGAGAGGAGAATGCACATCTCTGACTGAAAGTCAATTGACTTGTGTACGTCAAAGTCATTGACCTAGCAACGATAGGTGAGTATTGTAGCTACTAAGCCATTTCCAGGTATCACTGCTTGTTCTCCGAGCGTATAGGCGGTATGAAGGTTGTGTATTAAAATAAATGACACACAAAATTACTAGAGACAAAATAAAATAAAGATGAAAAAGTAGGACTGTTTATTAATTATTTACAAAAAGAAATATATATATAATTGTTGACAATCTTATACTTGGACAGTGATTATTAGAGAAATATAAAATACATACAAAAAGAAATTTACGCGCATCTCTGATTGAAAGTCAATTGACTCGTGTTTGTCAACGTCATTGACCTAGCAACGATAGGTCAGTACTGTAGCTACCAAGCCATTTCCAGGTATCACTGCTTGTTCTCAGAGCGTATAGGCGGTACGAAGGTTGTGTATTAAAATAAATGACACACAAAATTTCTAGAGACAAAATAAAATAAAAATTACACAATTAATAATTTGTAATTATACAAGAGAAAAGAGAGGGAGAGAAAAAAAAAGGAAGAAAGGAGGAAAGAAAAAAAATTTCCTCCGCACTTTTCCCTCCTCATATCATTATATATTCAAATTGAAAAATGGCAGGAATAAAATAAATAAAAAAAATGTTCTAATGGTGGCAGGTGCATCCTCGTTTGGCTCCTGGGAGATTGTACGGAACAGATTGACTGACCTCTCCCGAGTCCTCTGAGTCGCGGAGCGCATCTGCTTTCAACGGTATATATTCATCCTGAGAGGAATTTTCTGTGGATACCTGTTCTTCTATTTTGATGGGGCCTGTCGGTTTAGATAGCGTAATGCAACGCTCATAAATCGGGGACACTGAAAGAGTAGGTATCCCTGCATTATGATTGTAAGAATTAAACAAGTAGCACATGCCTAGGGTGCATTCGGCTCCCATAGGCAGCAAAAGGGCGATTTTAATCTTCCGATGGTTTGATTCATTTAACAGTTTATTGCCGAGGTCGGTGGCGGCTCGAATCTCTGCCGCAGCTATAGTAGACGGCGTGTAGGTCTCCAGAGTGGATGTGGTAGGAGGCGGTTCGTTCTGCCCACCTGTGGCGCCGGAAGGAGCATCCGACCAACCGTCCCATTCATCCACGGGTGCCGAGGGAGCAGGTCTAGAGCGGGGATGTCTTATTTTCACCAATTTGCCCTCCGCCATAGCCACAGAAGGTATGGTTTCCCCTTGGCACTATCTGGGATTGGCCTCTAAGATGTTCACCGTCACCTCGACGAGGTCGTCGCGGGGAAGTTGTGCCAGCTCATTTGGCACTCTCCAGGATCGGCCTCTAAGATGTTCATCGTCACCTCGACGAGGTCGTCACGGAGAAGTTGTGCCAGCTGATCCCCCGGTATCCTGACTCCCAAGTTATAATCTAGGATATCGGCAAGGGTGAGCTGGGCCCCTACCGCGGAGGTCTCGGAGGATAGAGTTTTAAGAGTAGTTCGTATTGCCACTGTGTATTTAAAAAATTTTGCCTCTTCTTCCATGCCTACAAGTTGCACCAACACGTCAACTTGTGGCCGGGATTCAATAATTGTTTTGGTTATGAAAATGAAAAAGTACGTCTTGGCGCTCTCCGGGATCAGCCTCTAAGATGTTCACCGTCACCTCGACGAGGTCGTCGCGGGGAAGTTGTGTTAGCTCATCCCCCGGTATCCTGACTCCCAAGTTATAATCTAGGATATCGGCAAGGGTGAGCTGGCCCCTACCGCGGAGGTCTCGGAGGATAGAGTTTTAAGAGTTGTTTGTATTGCCACTGTGAATTTAAAAAATTTTGCCTCTTCTTCTGTGCCAACAAGTTGCACCACCACGTCAACTTGTGGCCGGGATTCAATAATTGTTTTGGTTATGAAAATGAAAAAGTACGCCCTGAAGCAGCGGGTCAGGGCCACCCACACTTGGGCGTGTGGCAAATTGGTGGAAGCGGCAATCAGTAAAGACTTTTTCCCCTTTAAGCTGAATATTTCTGCGTGTTTCTCTTGAAGGTGACGCAACATTTCGTCCGCCGACCCCTCCCAACGGCAGGAAACTACCCGGTAAGGGCTGTCTCACCTAACAGCACGATGAGTAACACCAGGCTCATGTCGTATTCTGAGACTTAGCCAAAGCTTTTCCCCTGCTCCACTTACTAGGGTACTACAGGTACTTAACGTCTGCGAGAATAATCTCTGCTCATTGCCTGCAACTAGGGGTGCGCACTCGCCTGACCACCACTCTGATCCACAAAGCAAACGAAATACCGAATACGGCGGACTCGCTCAGATTTGCCAGGCCTAGGGGTAAGAAGGCCGCAGGAGCGTCCAACCATCCGTCCCATCCATCCACTGGTGCCAAGGGAGTGAGTCTAGATCGGGGGTGTCTTATTTTCACCAATTTGCCCTCCGCCATGGCCACTGATGGCGCTCTCCGGGATCGGCCTCTAAGATATTCACTGTTACCTCGACGAGGTCGTCGCAGGGAAGTTGTGCCAACTCATCCCCCGGTATCCTTTCTCCTAAGTTATAATCTAGGATATCAGTAAGGGTGAGCTGGGCCCCCACTGCAGACGTCTCCGAAGATAGAGTTTTAAGTGTAGTTCGTATTGCTACTGTGTATTTAAAAATTTTTGCCTCCTCTTCCGTGCCTACAAGTTGCACCACTACGTCAACTTGTGGCCGGGACTCAATAATCGTTTTGGTTATGAAAGTGAAGAAGTACATCCCGAAGCAGCGGGACAAGGCTACCCACACTTGGGCCTGTGGCAAATTGGTGGGAGCGGCAATTAGTAGAGACTTTTTCCCCTTTAGGCAGAATATCTCTGTGTGTTCCTCTTTAAGGTGACGCAACATTTCGTCCACCGACCCCTCCCAATCGCAGGAAACTACCCAGTAAGGGCATGGTTAGGGACGGAATGTGCACACCTTTTTGTGCTTCAGGATAGAATCGTAAAGATCTATCTCTTCACATCCCTCGGACACAAACAGGCATGTGTAGGGAATCACCCGGGCCACGTTATCAGATAGAGAATGTTGTAAGTGCCCCAGATAACCCCTACACGTGGGACACTGTGAATGAACCCTTTTGTAACAATAATCACACACTATGTGTCGCGCCTCACAGGTGTGGATGGGTGGCCGGCAGGTCGTATAAAACACCGGGCACTCATAGGAGGCGATGAGAATTCTAATTATCATCTCCGCATCCAACACACACTTTGGGACCACTGTTAGATCCGATTCTTCTGCCATTTTTTTTGAATACTGAAAATAAAAAAAAAATAACATTGTATATAGGAGTTGGTGTTCGTATATATATATAATATAAAAGGAGAAATAATATTAAATGATGATAATAATAAAAGGGTAAAATATTTGTATATCGGTTTAACGATACGCAGTAGCAAATGGATATTTGTTAACTAATTACTGCGTATGTAGGCGATTATATGTTTGTAACACAAACAAATTTTCACAAGGTTAATATGTTTTTCGCAAATAACAAGGTATATGCTAGGATATATATGAGTCTACATAATCGAGATACTTCGATTACATGAATAATTGACGATAAAAAGATGATTAAATGCGTAAAGGTTTTCTGATGCAAGGGAGAGGTTGGAAGACACGTGTGGTTCCGCCGATCCCTCCATTCTTGCTCTATTATCAAAAGATGATAATTGAATTTCTTCCGCTCTTTCCGGTGATTGACCTAATTCTACTTCTGTTTTGTCTGTCTTCTCAGAAGCGCGGGGGAGAGCTGAACACGTGGCCTCCGTAGCCTTGGGCGATGAGGTCATCGTTCCACTCCCACGGTCACTAGCATGTCGTGTACATAGTTCGCGCATGCGTTTTTTGTAAATACAGGTTAAGACAAAGGTCATTGTGAGAAGGAATGCCGTTTTTCCCAAAGTTATTTCTTTATAATAGTGTTGTATTTCGTGCAGATATTGTGGGGATACCAATTGACCTAGTTTGTCAACATGTGATATTATGTCTTGCAAGGTGATTTCTGCTCTCTCTAAGGATATATCTGTAGGTAATCGATCCATATGATCGACATGTGTGGTAGTGTTCCTGTAAATTTGAATAAGGTCGACCTCGGTTTTGTTCAAGATGTCCATCAGTAGTGAGAAGACAAGAGAGGTTCCCACTGTTAATTTCCAAGTAGATCTTTGTTGAAAATGGGACGTCAATTCAATCCCAGGTAAATAACCTTTACAAGAATTGTCTAATTTTATAATATTTGTGCCGATTAATTTAGTAACTCTAGACTGTTTGGAGGTGTCACGTGTTCGGAGGTGTCACGTGTTCGTGAGAACATTCGACTACAAGGCTTAAGGGTTTATTGGTGGCATACAGCCATGTTCTAGAGTCATCGAGTCGACGAAATACGGGTGGATGTGTATATGTCACTCGTCTATTACAAAGACGTTTAACCGCTGCATCCTGACCCATAAATAATGAGTATTCGCAACTCTGATAAGGGTGTTTCCATATCGGTGTTTCTGGGGCGCAAATAGACACTGCACCGGATCGACGTTTTAACACCTCATATGTATCGAGCAGTATGTAAGATTGTTTATTCTTAGATAAGTCGATAAAATTATAATCTGTGCGATAATAAACGAACATATTGGCGCTTGCAAAGAACACGGGAAATCTCACGATCTCAAATAGATGGAAAAACTGGTCCGGATTTCTTAACGGAATATCTACAAACAGTCTAAGAGTGTTAAGGTGCGCTGTCGCGGTAACTGTGATCCATTGGTAATACTTAAATAAATTGTCCGGTCGAACGGGTTCTACGAGCGAAACGTCGTTCGGCAATTGGCTATTTATATCAGTCAAAACTGCTAACAATGTTCTTCTAGACATAAAATAAGAGCTCAATCGCCCTTGTTCTAACATCTCTATGGCGGCTCGTAAGTTTGTCAGATGTGACCTGAATTCGGCAACTGCGCTTTCCATGTATCGTAAAACGATGCTTATGAGAACCGAGTAGCTTTGTGCTAGCATAATTTTACTTAATACTTCCTCTCGCTTCAGTATCATTTTAATGTGTCGACGATTAACCTTAACCGCTATAAGTGTTTCGTTCAAGAAGGAAGCCTGAGCTTCTAATATGTTCACTATGTCTTTCTGATTAGTTTCCAGACATGCAATCCGTCCATTCAGGTCTTCAACGTCGTTAGACGTTGCCGTTCCGAACAAAAATTTTAGGACCTTTCCTCCAACGTCGAGCAGTGCTCGTTTTCCTCGGTATGTCGGGTCTAGAGTCACTAACGACTTCAAATCTCTGTATTTGGCGTCTAGTTCCATCAAGTCTATTTAAATTCTCTACCTCCACTACAGTATGATTCCAAAAATAAAAGTTAATCGTTGTCAACTGAACTCTACGCGTTAATTGTTCTAATCCCTCTATATGCTCTCGCATTCTTAGCAATTGAGTATCGTATTCTTCAAAGGATATGTCCACTACAAGGGTCCAATGGCTCGTGGTAAGGAGAAAGTTTCCGTGGTTGGTAAAAACCACTCCCTTCTTCAAACTCGAGTCGTTGGCTGTAGCTTAGCTATAGTCAGCAGCATAATAGTCAGCAGCATTCTCGTGATTTCCATCTGGAAATAAATTACAAAAAATTGGTTCCCTTGTTCATCTATCCAACATCGACATGCTTAAATATTTTTATCGACTTAAACGTTTGCGTAAGCGGATGTGTTGGCTTGTGTTTTTTATGATAACTTACATCATGATCCGTCGCGGAATACGACTACGGGTGGTCGTAGTGGCAACCCAAGGTTTATCGACTACTGGCCCTCTGCTCCTCAACGCATAAGGGTGCGAGGTTGACAGTCGGGCACCTGTGTCTATGGGTGGGGTGTCTCGCCGCGCTCGCGCGTTGAGGTAGGCTCCGGGTCCAGTGCGGAAAAAATTATTTCGTCCCACAGGTCAACTTCAGGCTCTGGAGTTCGGTATAAATTTGGATCGGATTGAGAAGAGCTAATGTCCTGTGCTTCATCCTGCGATTCGAACTCTATTCTAGCGATAGCAGGTTTCAAGAGATTTGCATGAACCAAAAGTCGTTTTTTGTTTTTATATCCTCGATAACATTATTTACGGTACTCGTTTCGACTATAATCCGGTAAGGACCGGTATATCTTGGATAGAATTTCTTTTTAGCTCCAGGAGGTATATAAGTTTGATTCAAAAATATTCTGTCTCCCACTGAGAATTTATATGGTTTTGTCTTACTACCGTGATATATTTTTCGCTTCTCAGCAGCTGTCTGTGAATGTTGACGAGCTAATTCGTGAGCACTCTTAAATCGAAGTTTTAATTCTGTCGCAAAATTTTCTTCGACATCATACGTAGCACCGTTATAGCTAGTAATGATATCGAAAGGATAAACTGGATCGCGACTATATAATAGATAATAGGGACTATCGTTTTTTGTGGAATGTGGGAATGAATTGTAAGCAAACGTCAGATATGGCAACATCTCGTCCCACTGCGTTTGATCTTTCTGTACATAGTGCGCCAGCATATCCATCAGCGTTTTGTTTAGGCGTTCAACAACGCCGTTACAAGCTGGATGGTAAGCTGTCTAACAGACTCTTTATCCCCAGACTTTCGGCAGCTTTCTTCATAATTTTGCTTGTGAAGTTGCTTCCACAGTCAGTGAATATATTTTGGTGTTGAATATCGTAAAACGACATTAGTCACGAAAGCCTTAGCTACTGTTTTTGCTGATATCTCCGGCAGTGGCATGCATTCTGCGTACCGGCTGAAGTGATCGACGAAAACAAGAATATATTTGTTTCTCAAGAGTAATTGGTAGTGGTCCAACAATATCTAAAGCGGTTCACTCAAAAACTTGCGTCACCTGCGGAAACATTTGCAATGGGGCCTGGCATCGATTATCCAGACGTCGGCGCTTGGCGCATTTCTCACAGCTTTCACAGTATCTGATTATGTCCCTTCGCATATTCGTCCAATAAAACTGTGTTTCTAATTTTCTCCGCATTTTCTTGATGACAACATGGCCTGAAATAGTCGCATCGTGGAAAATGCGTAGAATATATCCAACTAGCGATCGAGGTACCACCAATTGGTGCCACACCTCTCGTCGCGTTTGGCATTGTTTGGATCGATAAAGAATACCGTTACCATCTAAAAAATAATCGACGTATTTGTCATCTTGACCCGAGCAATCGGATTGACATAGCTTCTGAATTATGTCTTTACATTTTGGATCTAATTTTTGTTGTTCCCCGATTTGTTCGACGCTGTAAATTGGCTGGTATTGTTCGATCGTTCTGATCGGGATTCGGCTAAGCGCGTCCGCGTTAGTATGTGTGTTTCCCGGTTTATGTATGATCTTAAAATCATCCTCTTGCAGCTGGTGATTCCAGCGCGCTAATCGCGAATGTGGATCCTTTACATTTAATAACCAGCGTAACGGTGGGCTGTCCGTGTGGATTTCGAACGACTGGACATACAAGTAAGGTCGAAAGTACTTGATAGCCCACACAATAGCAAGACACTCTCTCTCCGTCGCGCTGTAATTAACCTCAGGGGGTCTCAGTTGACGGCTAGCGTAGGCGATCGGGAGCTCTCTCTGTTCGTCCTTTTGGGAGAGAACAGCTCCGATAGCTTAGCTTGAAGCATCCGTAGCTAATACATATGGTTGTGAGAAATCTGGTGGCCGCAACAAAGGTGCTGTCATCAGAATTTCCTTTAAATTCTGGAAGGCACGTTCGCACGCATCGTCCCAATTAAATTTCGTGTCGTTCTTCAGCAAGGTCGTGAGTGGTTTCGCTATTTTAGCGTACGAATTAATGTGTCTCCTGTAATAACCTGTCAGTCCTAGAAACGAACGCACTTCAGTGTCGTTCTTTGGTCTAGGAAAATTGACTACGCTCTCTATTTTTGCTGGGTCCGGTCGGATACCTTCCTCCAAAACTTCATGTCCCAAGTATTTAATTTGCCACTGTAGGAAATGGCACTTTTTGGGTTTCAGTTTAATTCCGGCTTCTCATAATCTCTTAGGTACCATCTCTAACCTCTCTAGATGACTCTCGAGGTCGTTACTGAAGACCAGAATGTCATTGAGATAGTTGAGACAAATTTTGTTATGCAGCCCGTGCAAAATGTGTGTGGCAGCACGTTGCCAGCTTGCGGGGGCGTTTTTTAAACCAATTGGCATGCGTTTAAAGTGGAAATGTCCGTCCGAAATAGTGAAGGCGCTTTTTGGGCGACTTTCCGGGGCAAGAGGTAATTGCCAAAATCCGGAAAATCATATCCATCGTACTGAAATATTTCGCTTTTCCTATGAGACTAAGATTCTCCGAAACTAATGGAATAGGAAATGGGTCCTGCGTACACGCATTATTTAATTTCCGGTAGTCTATCACGAACCTAAAAGTTCCGTCTTTCTTTTTGACAAGGAGTGCCGGAGCACCCCACGACGATTGCGAGTGTTCGATTATGCCGTTTTCTAACATCTCGCCAACTATCTCATTCATTTTGTCTCGCTGAGCAAAAGGTATGCGATATGGTGACAAATAAATCGGCGGGCATGTGCCTGTATTAATATTATGCTCAACTACGTCGCAATAACCTAAATCGTAATTGTTTACCGCGAATACGTGTCGATATTTGTAAAGTCAGGCTAACAACGGTTTCTTTTTGTCTTTTCCCATTTCAGTCCAGTCAAAAAGATTACCGAAATCTTTCTGCGACATATTTGCAGCCACATCTGGCTTTCGTAACCTATTCCGATCCGCCTGCTCTTTTGTCTTTTCGCTTGCAGATAAAAACTTTCCCACTGTTTCTTGCTTTCGCAATTTTATGGGATTTGTAGTTATATTAATTATCCTAACTCACCTGTCCTAACTGGTATTTTTCCACGCGCTTTGACTTAGCTAATACATCCTTTGTCATGAGCCCTGGTGTATTAAGCGTTTCCGACTCTATCACCCCTAATAGATTGTTTTTGACGGACGCCTGTAACTTTGGCTAATACTATAATTTCAGACCTATGAGGTACAGTCTGGTCCTCCAGTAAGTAAACCGTTTTCACGCCAGTTTGGCTGTTACTTATTGGCAACTGGTTTGGAGAGACGAGTCGTTTCTTTCCCGGTTTGTTCTCCAAGCTAACGCCGGTTTTCGGTGGTGAAGCGCTCTTTACCTTAGCTGTCTTGCAAATCTCGCCTTCGAAGTTTAATTTCGTGCCGTTTGGCAAGATTACTTTAGAATCGTGTAACGAAATCATTAGGCGGTGTTGCATTATTATGTCACGGCCTAATATACCATCGGTTGGAGCGGATCTTTTGGGGTCTACGACATAATACGAATGCTTGAACCGCAAAGTCCCTATCTGAAAGGAAAACTCGTGTTTTCCGTATGTTCTAATTAAATGTCCCGTGACGCTTTGTAATGGAAAATTCGGATCACGATATCCAGGCAAACATTTTCCCAACGCATTTACAAAAGCCTTAGACAAGAGTGTGATCATTGCTCCCGTGTCTATAGTTAAATAAATCGGTCGGCCGTTATCTATACATTTTAAGTTTGGATCTGAGTCTCTAAGTAATTTACTTTCGTACATACCCTTGAATCGAATTATATTTTTCTCCCTAACTTTAACGTTGTGTTTTTGTTGGTCCTTGCTGGACCTTGCATTCCGTGTATTGTTTAATTTACCCTGATTTGTTCCCGTAAATCACTTAAGGGACGGTTCCTCTCATTTTATTCAAGGCATCAATCCGTCACGATTTTGACTGCGAGTGGGTCCCTGAGATTTACGTTGTGGAGTTGGTTGTACTCGTGTATTCCTTAAACGCTGTGGCGACTGAGATGGACCCCACTGCCGAGTATCCCCTCGTGATGCATCATAGCTAGGGGTAGTAGGAAACCTGGGTGTCGATCTTCTCCAAGTCGTTGGAGGTTTGGCAAACTATGAATATGCGTGCCAATTATATCGAGGAGGTGGATATGAATATGACGGGCGATTCCACCCTTGCTCATTCTACTTCAGAGACGTATAGGCAGTAAAACGCGGTTTTCCCTGTGGCCTTGGCGGCTCTCTTGTACGTAATTCGGTCAATAATTGGGGATCCACCTGTAACGATTGCGGCTCTAGTTTACTAAGTCTATCGCTAATCTCTAGTATGGCGGCCTGCAATCCTGCGGTGCTGTCCAGCTCCCGATTGGTATGATTTGTCCCAATCGAGGCGGCATTAGCTTCGCCTATTTTTCCGACATACGGCCTTGGTTTCATTATCACTTGATCGATCATTTCTTCACGGGAAGCCCCTAGCAAGGTTTCCTCTAAGGTTTTTGGGTCGTGCGACATCACGTTACGTTTAATTTTATCATTAATGCCGTTGAAGAATTGGACCCTCAAACGCTCATCCATTTCCTTGTGCTGACATCGCTCTACCACAGTCTTTTCCTGCTCGTCGGCGGCGTTTACGTCTATCGTCGTCTCAGCTGCGAGAGACTGCAACTTAACCTTTAGCGCTCCAATGCCTAGCATTGCTAGACACGCCTGCTCCGTCTAACGCTCCAATGCCTAGCTATGCTAGACAAAGTTTAAGTCCTGGCATCGGTTATCCTGCCGTCGGTGCCTTGCGCATTTCTCGCAACTCTCGCAATATTTCAGTATGTCTCTTCGCATATCTGGCCAATAAAATTGCCTTTCTAATTTTCTTCGCATCTTTTAGCACCAATATCACCTGATGTAGGCGCGTCGTGAAAAATACGTAAAATATATCCAACTAGCGATCGAGGTACCACCAACTGGTGCCACACCTCTCGTCGCGTTTGACACTGTTTTGATTTATAAAGGATGCCGTTACCATCCAGAAAATAATTGAGGTATTCGTCAGGTCGACCCGAGTTGTCGGATTGCGATAGTTTTTGTATAATGTCGTTACATTTTGGATCCAGTTTCTGTTCTCCGATTTGTTCGATACTGTATATCGGCTGACATTGATCGATGGTGCCGATCGGAATTCGGCTGAGCGCATCTGCGTTCGTATGTGTGTTTCCAGGTTTGTGCACGATTGTAAAGTCGTACTCCTGTAGTTGGAGATTCCAGCGTGCTAATCGTGAACTTGGATCTCGGACGTTTAAGAGCCAACGTAGCGGTCTGATATCCGTGTGGATCTCGAACGATCGACCATATAGATAGGGTCGAAAGTACCTGATGGCCCACACGATAGCGAGACACTCCCTTTCTGTCGCGCTATAATTAACTTCAGGTGGTCTCAATTGTCGGCTTGCATAAGCAATCGGAAGCTCGCCTCGTTCGTCTGTTTGGTAGAGAACGGCTCCGATGGCGTAGCTCGAGGCATCCGTAGCCAATATATAGGGTTGCGAGAAATCTGGCGGTCGCAACAAAGGCGCCCTCGTTAAGATTTCTTTGAGATTTTGAAAGGCGTGTTCGCATGCGTTGTCCCAATTAAATTTTGTATTGTTTTTCAGTAATGTTGTGAGAGGTTTCGCCACCTTCGCGTATGAATTAATATGTCGCCGATAATAACCTGTCAATCCCAGAAATGACCGCACTTCCGTATCGTTTTTCGGTCTAGGAAAATTGATTACGCTTTCAATTTTTGCCGGGTCTGGTCGGATCCCTTATTCGGACACCTCGTGTCCCAAAAACTTAATCCACCGTTGTAGAAAATGGCACTTTTTGGGTTTCAATTTAATTCCGGCTTCTCCTAATCTCTTAAATACCATCTCTAAACCTCTCTAGATGACTTTCGAGGTCGTTACTGAAGACCAAAATGTCATCGAGGGTAGTTGAGGCAAATTTTATTACGCAGCCTGTGTAAAGTATGTGTGGCAGCACGTGTCCAGCTTGCGGGGGCGTTTTTTAAAACCATTGGCATGCGTTTGAAGTGGAAGTGGCCGTCCGGAATTGTGAAGGCGCTTTTTGGGCGACTTTCCGGGGCAAGGGGTAATTGCCAAAATACGGAAAGCATATCCATCGTACTGAAATATTTTGCTTTTCCTATCAGACTAAGATTCTCCGAAACTAATGGAATAGGAAATGGATCCTGCGTACACGCATTATTTAATTTCCGGTAGTCTATCACGAACCTAAAAGTTTTGTCCTTCTTTTTGACGAGGAGCGCCCCGCGGCAATTGCGAGTGTTCGATTATGCCGTTTTCTAACATCTCGCCGACTATCTCATTCATTTTGTCTCGCTGAGCATAAGGTATGCGATATGGTGGCAAATAAATCGGCGGGCTCGTGCCCGTATTAATTTCATGCTCAACCACGTTGCAATAACCTAAATCGTAATCGTTTACGGCGAATACGTGTCGATATTTGTAAAGTAAGGTTAACAGCGGTTTCTTTTTGTCTTTTCCCATTTTAGTCCAGTCAAAAAGATTACTGAAATCTTTCTGCGACATATTTGCAGCTGCATCCGGCTTTCGTAGCCTATTCCGATCCTCCTGCTCCTTTGTTTCTTCGCTCGCGGATAAAAACTTTCCCACTGTTTCTTGCTTTCGTAATTTTATGGGATTTGTAGTTGTTTATTATCCTGACTGGTATTTTCCCACGCACTTTTGTCTTAGCTAATACATCCATTATCATGAGCCCTGGTGTATTAAGCATTTCAGACTCTATCACCCCTAATAGATTGTTTTGATGGACTCCGGTAACTTTGGCTAATACTATAATTTCAGACCTGGGAGGTACGGTCTGGTCCTCCAGCAAGTAAACAGTTTTCGCGCCAGTTTGGCGGTTACTCGTAGGCGACTGGTCTGGAAAGACGAGTCGTTTCCTTCCCGGTTTGTTCTCCGAGCTAACGCCGATTTTCGGCGGAGAAGTGCTCTTTACCTTAGCTGTCTCGCACATCTCGCCTTCGAAGTTTAATTTCGCGCCGTTTGGCAAGATTACTTTGGAATCGTGTAGCGAAATCATTAGGCGGTATTGCATTATTATGTCGCGGCCTAATATACCGTCGGTTGGAGCGGATATTTTCGGGTCTACCACATAACACGAATGCTTAAACTGCAAAGTTCCTATCTGAAAGGAAAACGTATTTTCCATATGTTCTAATTAGATGTCCCGTAACGCTTTGTAATGGATAATTCTGATCACGATATCGTGGCAAAAATTTTCCGAAAGCATTTACAAGATCCTTAGACAAAAGTGTGACATTTGCTCCCTTTTCTATGTGGTTAAATCGGTCGGCCGTTAACTATACATTTTAAGTTTGGATCCGAATCTCGATAAAATTTACTTTCGTACAGGTCATTTCAAATATCTTGGCCGAGGGAAAAGACATGCGCAATAACAAGACGAATTCATTGCTTCATAAAAGGGTTGGGAAAAGGTTGTTTTGTTAACTGTATTGTTCCTTTCAGTCCACTTTTAGTTGTTTCTACTAGTTGGTAATATTTTGTGATGTCTCTACGCGTTTTTCAGAGCCCCACGCAACTTTCGTTATGTGCAGAAGTCGGCCAAGATATTTGAAACGACCTGTACATCCCTTTAAATCGAACTGAATGTTCCTTCCTATCCTTAGAAAAACATTAGAAAATACAATACGCTGCTTATTTCATAAAAAATGATTCAACCTATATTGCCTTATAATTGAACATGCATGCGCAGGTATTTAAAATTATATGTAAAGTATATAAAATATATATATATGACATCTTTAATAGCACATCACTACGTGGTCATTAAGCCTAATCTAAATCTAACCTAAGGATATTACTGCTAAATAAGATAATACGAGGGTCACTCTGAAAGTTTTGCAATATGAAAAAATTAGAATGTTTATTATAGATATAAATGTTCAAAGTTGTTTCCCCCAGCATCAATACACTTCTGCAATCTCACTTTCCACAGTTCGAACGCCTCACGCCAGCCATTTTCTGGAATGCTCTCAAAATAGTCCGTGATGGCCACATCTATATCCTCCTCCGTAGCAAATCTGCGTCCACGAAAGTATTTCTTTAGATTAAAAAATAGCCAAAAGTCACACATTGCCAAATCAGGCGAGTAAGGGGGATATCTAACCACTTTCAACTTCCAGCGTTTCAAAAACTCGTGTGTCATGAGCAGTGTGGGAAGAGGCATTGTCGTGATGCAGCATTAACCCCGAATGTTAACCGAATTGAAAAATGGGCAGGCAAACGGTGGTGTACCACTTAGCTGTTACAGTCTTCTGTTCTTCCAGCTTGTTAGCTTTTACCAGACCAGTGCTACAAAAAAACACAGCTTACATTACTTTCTTCATTGCCTGCTGTTTTTTCATTACGATTGGTGTTGGCTCATCTTTGAGGATCCAAACACGGCTTTCCTGGCGAGTTGGACAATCGAAAAAATGTGTGTAGGTTTCATCGCCTGTTATGATCTTAGATATGATTTGGTGCCCTCCTCTGTTCCACATTTGCAGTGTTTCACGGCTGATTCTGATTGGCTCCTGTTTTTGCTCGTCGATCAATGTGTGGGGTACTCAACGTGAAACATGTTTTTTCATTTGAAGTTCATTATGTAAAATGTTATAAACTGCGGAGGCTCCGATACGAAGTGTCTCCTCTATCTCATTGTAAGTGCACCTGTTGTCTGTTTTTCACTCATGGCCTTTACAGTAGCCACGTTTTCAGGGGTAACGGCAGTTCTTGGCCGTCTCTCACGAGGTTCATCGCGAAGAGATGTGCGTCCACGTTGAAATTCCTTGTACCATCTGAAAACACTCGTGTATGATGGGGCTTCATCGCCAAAGACTAAACACAATCTTTCATGGCAATCCTTGTCGGATAAACCAACTCGAAAATCGTAGTAAATCATCGATCGAAATGCTTCTCTAGCCAGTTCCATAGTTCTACTAACACTTTCAGCAACCAAACAACTTAACTTTGAGCTTATCGCTTGAACTTCTGGCAACGAGCTTTCAGTAACAGCACTACAGCACTACAACACAATACTCGATATCCATGATTAATTTAGTAACAATCTGTGAACTGAACGGTCTCATTGGGTCAGGTGGCATTATGATTCAATGAGACTGCTCAGTTACCTAACAGCTTGGTTGTGAAGGTTGGGATACCTCCCAAACCTCCACATTGAGTGAGTTCGGACTCGCGCCCCTTCCATTCCCGCTTTCTTATTCGAACTTATTTTAATATTAATTTCATTAGTCTCCATCCATCGCAACACGGATTCAGTCCAATGCTCCATTAAACTTCAAAATTGTTTTACTTTATTAAAATTAAAAAACACAAACATACAAAATTTCAAGTTATACTTATTTAAAGGTCTCGTCTCCTTGTTCTTGATTCTGTCTCCGGAATCCTAAGGTCATCAATTCAATACTTTTCCAAAAAAATCCACCTGGAAGGCACCTGCGCACATCCTCGAGACAACTCCTACTCAACAGGAACGAGAACGAGACACCAATGCCGTCTCTCGGCACTCTTTTTGTGTTCGAAATAATTATGTTAATTAGTAGTAACATGTTAACAATTTTTATATTTAATTGACATAATAAAAATTCTTCCAATTGAAAAAACATAAATATTAATACGACTATAACAAAAAGTAGTTTTACATTTTTAGAACCAATAGTTCCATGCCAACCACACGTCGAATAGACGATACCAGTCCACCAACACAGCGACGTCTCCACAACTCCGGACACAGGTATTTTTATCAAAAACTTTTCTTTCTTCATTAAGACAGTTCATAACACCTAAACTATAGTTCTCAACAAAACCTCCTTCCAACCAAAACCTTACAAGGTAACGTATTAAACTGTCACGTGATTATTGTAAGGAATGGGACGCTGAAAGGAACAGACACAAGGTTTTTATTATATAGATTTTTTAATCCTATATCTGGCGGAGTTTTGTCCATTAAGCCCTTGTGCCATTATGTTGTGCCATTAACCCCAACAAACCAAACCAAACCAAACCGATTGACTAATGCAGTCTTCTACCAACTGTAGTAGTCTGAAAAGCTTTGTGGTTGGGTTTGAAAGTCCATCTTTTGTCTTGATGTCAAGTAATAAAGTAAATGGTGACATAGGGGTTTTCTGATTGCAAAGATTGTTCTCAAACACTGCTTATTCCTTTAATCAATTTGCATGCCACAAAACCTCCCAAACAATATATAATGCAGGATCCAGCATCAACTTTTGCATATTGGTTGTCTTAATAGATGTTGTCTTCAGGAACTACATTTATATCTGGATAATTAAAGAGTTTTTCTAAGTGATTCTGCAAGTCTGTCAGCTGACTTTTCTCTCCATTCTTCTTGAAATTTAGATCTTTTTAGTTTCAGCAGCAATGTGATGTTATCACTTTGGACATCTCCACGCTTTGGGGGTTTGACTAATGAATATATCGACATCAAACGATATAAATAAATAAACTGCAACGTTGTTGGGTGTGTAGCACCTCTACTACTCTGCCTGATGATTCCAAAGAAACGCTGTTATAAGAAGAAAAAGAAATTGCATATATTTAGTACAAAACTCCTGCGAGTACTCACATGCCAGTAAATGCCTTCTTTCGTCTCGCGACATAAAATCCCAAACATCGTGATGATGTAGAATTCTATCCCGCGGCCTCGCTGGTACTTCCTTCGGCGGACGAAGGTGTTTCATCGACCTGTGAACGATACAAGATCATGGCATTAGTCCTGGTGGGATGCCATGCATCTCGGAAGACGAAAGGAAGGTTTATCTCTACTGTTTTTCCCGAGCCGCTGATCTTTAGCTGCATGTTTGACACATGAATATATGCCACTTTCCGGAAAAACTGTAGAAGTCGACGGTTGTCCAGTCGGAGATCTCACATTTTACCGGCAGTGGTGACGGGCATATTTAGTAGCCAGGCCTGCATCAGTTGAACAATTTGAAAAGATATGAAAAAATGTATTTAGCCAGGGGAACGGAGTCATCGATGCCGCATAAGCACGCACGAACTCGGCGGCGGCGAGTGCCCATATATGGCTGGGAGTATACACGATGAAATAATGCGGCTCGGCTGAGAAGCCGCTTTCATTTAAGAACGGATGCCGGACACTTTCAAAGAACATGTTCCTCATTAGTGATAAGGAGCCATAGCATGATTTGTTGCGGGTATTTTTGGAGGTGGCGAGGACGCAGGATGCAGCAGAACGTTCTGGCATCTGTGTGTAAAGTGAAGGATGCTGTCCAGGGAAGCCTTGGGCCACATTGAGCCTAGAGAGAAGAACAAAAAAATACTTCCAATAACGGATTACAACCGAACGGCTGCGGAATCGTTTAGGCCCGCATCGACAGCAATGCCCGCCGAGGCCGAACCGATGCAATATGCTGATATACCTTGGTATTTTGGGCAAGAATGCGGCGAGATGGAATTACGGTCAGGCAATAGGCCAAGGCTCATGTCGTATTCTGAGACTAGCCAAAGCTTTTCCCCTGCTCCAATAGTGTACGTGTATATTAGCGACAGTATCCATTATTTTATTTTTTCTTTTCGAGTAGAATTTTATAAATGTGGGCCTATAAATGTATTCTAGTTTATGCGGTGGGCTGTATAAGATGTCTTCGCAGGCCGGATCTGGCCCGCGGGCCGCCTTTTGCCCACCCCCGCAATAAGGGATTAATACTTAAAATCTGAAAATTTTAGCAGCATTCTCTAATAGAAAAAAAGTTTTACATTTATGAATTTTTTTTACTTTTATTATTTCAATGAAATAATTCAAATTTTATAAATCATTATTTTTATATTATAAAAATTTTAAAGATAATGTTGTAAAAAACTTTAATTAAAATTTTGAAACCATTTGTTTGTCAAGCCTGGTGTATATAATACTAAAAACAGAAATTAAGCAAATTTATAAACAAAACTAATATATAAAAATTTTATAAAACAGTTGTAAAAAAATTACAACTGTAATTTATATTCTTCTCATTCATGTTCAAGAAGAGGATCTGATACATCTGTATTTATTACTTTGCACTTTATATATTATGAATTTATTTTCATAGAGAATCAATTTTCTATGTTTAAACTAGTTCCTCAATTGAAAATTTTATATATTTATGCAAAAAATTAGTTATTAAAAATATTTCAATATTTAAAAAAAGTCTTTATATATTTACCTTGCATACTTTCTTTGCATGAACAGTTGAAAGACTTCCACCAAAAACAGTAAAATCCTGAAACAATATCATATTAAATAATATATACATAATGAAATTGAAATAATGAATGCAAGAAATTACCCGCTCATATAAATGAATGGAAATATGATCTTGTGATTTAATCTTATAATACTGTATATAACTTCTAAAAACACCTCTGAACTTGTGTATGGAATCCAAGAGAGAATCGTAAAATGGCATCCATTATTATATTACAGCACCATCTATGAATTCTGTCTTTTTAGAGACACACTATAATTTCAATGTAATTTTTATTCTTTACTTTTTACATAGCAACAAATAATTTTGGGTGTCACAGACATCCAAAAATTAGACCTTTCTAAAGATACTCTATTTATAGAAAAATCGATACAGCAATTCAAAAGTAGTTACAGTAGAAAAAGGGACATCCAGCCAGCCCCGTTTGATTATTAATAATATAATTGAGAATGAAATTGAATGAAAATGAAATGAAATTCTTATTTCATTTCTCAAATTCTTAATTCATTCTTATTTTTTAATTTACCAAACTTATTAAAAATCTATATAAAGCTGCTTTTTATTTGTTAAATATAATATGAAATCTCCAAAAAAAATTTTTGATAGAAATATAGAATCATGAATAATATATATCAATATTTTATGTATTGCTTTCTTTGATTCTTTATTCAATAAGATTAATTACAATTTGTATTTTATAAATTAATAGATTTATACTACATCTAAATAACGAACCAAAACACTTACAGTAGTTATGTGGAATGTCGGACACGGCTTCCTTTTGAGCCGACTGTAAATTGTTACCACCCAGTTCTCGATGTAAAGTATAATGGTTAAACACAAAAGACATCAAACGCAAACGTAATGGACATTGACCAGCTGAGGTAACAACTGACGCAGGTGAATGGGTGCGCCCCGAGGGGAGGACATTTGCTGACAAAAATGACAGTAAGTGAGGTGAAGGTGTGCATCCTAAGGGAGAGACATCGACGGATATAAAAATAACAAACAACACAGATGGACGTAGACATTCCGAGAATAAAAACCTCCTTAGTTAAAAGCAGCAATTAATGCAGATGGACGAATGTATCTCAAATGAAATACTTGCACTATTACATGAAATAAAGTAATTGACAAGTTAAATTGCTGTCACAGGGCAGATCTTTAAAGTGGATGTCACAGAGGGAGAGGTTGTGAGATGGGACAGCATCCCATTGGCTGATGGAAAAATAATGTATTGAAGAGTGCCTGGGTTTTCCCCGGGAAGAGGCCAAGTCAGGGTTGAATTAAGTCATGGGTAAACAGACCCTGGACAGCTTAAAAAGGGAGCTGAGGGACAATAAAGGGAGTCGAGTCGCAACAGCCGAAAGGAGTGGTCATCACTCAACCCGGGAATCAAGTTGCAACATCCGAAAGAAGTGGTCATCCCTCAACCTGGGAATCGAGTTGCAACAGCCGAAAGGAGTGGAACGCCTCCTAACTCGTAACCCAGTTGAGTCATAATTGAGAAGGGTGTTGTACATCCTTTAACTTGAAAGCTAGTTGAGTTGTCGAAGCATTCGACAAACTCCGCACTCCTTGCTAAGCCACATCGAAACCGATCGCTCAGCCAAACTTCTCCCAACCCATTGCCGAGACGTATCACCAACCTCTATCAAGAGTTAGTGCTCATCGTATAGACGATGTTTAGAAGAGAAGACTTGGGACAAAGACGAAAAGACGGACTTCATCCTGATTTCGATTTATCTTCTGTACACGAATTGTCAAAAGTATTTATCCTCCTTGGGTGGTTTTTTTTTTGTAATATGTAATTGTAAAGAACTCTCTCGCACGTAATAAATACGTTGTTTGTTGTTAAAGGTGTTTGTCTGAGTCAGTTCTGTGCCGGCACACTTCGTTGTTCTCCCGTCCGGCCTACGCAAAGCCTGTAACCGCTCAGAGGATAAAGCTAATTAGTCGTCAACTCGAATCTCATTACGTAAGGTTGCCAGATCTCACAGTTATAAGCATAATGAGATCATGATTATAGCAAACAAATACTACATTCAGGTTTAGTTTATCAATATTTATGCACAAAATAAAACTCACGCATATGATGAACTTTCATCAATAAGGCAAGCAAAATTACTCTGCCTAAAGAAACAAAAATTAAATAAATTTTTATCTGTAACTGATTAGAAACATTTACATATAAAAAAAAATAGCATTTCTAGTGACACATACAGAATAAAAGCTTCTGAAAAAATACTTACAATGTTAGAAACAGAATAAAAAATGTAAGAACTATAAAAATTTCAAAAGATTTTTGATGAAAATTAAGCAAGACATAATTTTTTGCATATTAATTAAGCTTAACTACATAATTTGCTGGTATCTGATTACAGTCATTTTTTTAAGCATCTGGCATGTAACAGGTTAAGATATAATAAAAAAATTAATCTGGGATATTTAAAAATCATTCAGATAGTGCATCTAAGATAAAAAAAATCAATATAGGTAGACCTCAACTTACGATGGGGTTCTGTTCCAATGTCTTCGTCATAAGTTGATTCTGACGTAAGTTGAGGACTTTTTTAATTCTTGATTTGTTTGTTTTCTGTTTTAATATTTTCATAAATTAGGTTTCTATTTAACTTAAAACGGTTAAACTTAAAATTTTCCTTGATTTTTTTTATTTTGGAATTTTCATCAGTAGTATTATTTGTCTTACTGAACATGACAGAGTTACAAGATACAATAATAAGACTTTACTTGCTGATTAATGGCGATGCTACGATGCATATTCAAAAGCAATGTGATATATGTATATATGTGCAAGCAGCAAAGTTGAATTAGAAAATTTTTAGTAATAATTTTTGGTCATTGTAAGTGCAAATAGTCATAAGTCAAGGACTACCTGTAATTAACCATCATTTCTGAGTTAATTACCCTCAGTTAATCTGCAACCCAGCTAATCCAACCTCTGAATAATTGGGATCTACTATAGTTAAAAATTATAAAATTTTCATCAAATATAGATAGTCTTCAACTTATAATGGGTTATGTTTTTATAACCTCCATTGTTAGTCAAAAATATTGTAAGTTGAAAATGACCCATAACAGTAATAATTTTAGTAGTAGTAATAAACAATAGAATACTGAATCCTTTAAGATGATATAATCATCCAGATTTGATCACAGATCCCCAAGGTTATAAAATAATTTGGAATTGAACCTCATCCCCAAAATGATAAATAATTGTTTTACTATATTTTTAATAAAACAAAAACGTATTTCTAGCCAATATGCTATGAAAATAGTCAAGTTTGTAATATTGTAGGAGCAATCATAACATCTGAATATTGTAAGTTGAGGACTACTTATTATCTTAAATTTATGTAATTCTCAAAAATCTTCACTGTATTAAATTATTGGCAAAAATAAATTCAAATTTTCTGGAAGTTAGTATTGAATTTCAATCGTTTTTAATTATATTTGTTAAAAATTCATTAATTATAAATTTTTATTATAATAATTATTTTAATGAATAACAAAATACCATTATAATTCAAATTTATATATGGATAAAAAATTTATTATAGATTTATACATCTGGAATAATGTATAATCATTGTTTTATGAAGTTAAATAGTCTTTCATAGTTGCAAAACCACTGAAAATGCAATAAATACCGGTATATTATGGATACTTGTATTATTGGTATATGCCAAGCAACAGATGCCAGATTTGATACCAGTCTTCTAGTGAAAATGAAAATAAATTTTATCTAAAAATCAATGGTGTACATAGTAAATTTGATATATCTGATACAATCAGTGAAGAAAATAAGCAAGAAATTCATTAATTTAAACAAATTACAGTGGATAATTAATCAATGATGAAATAGTTTCTTTGCAAACTAAAACATGGTATATATATTTATGCAGTTCTAATAATTATACTCTGGTAAAAGCAGTATAGAAGAAGCTTCTTTATGCAGTTCGTTAAACTGAAAATCATAAACCAAGGGATACCTATATAAGGCATATTTTACAAATGATACATCTAAAAAATAATGTAAGTGGATTTTCAAGTCTTCATGTCTATCTTGATTCAAATTAAACAAAAATTTTTAATAATACACCTATCCCTCAATTTGCACAGTACTCAATTTACATGGTTTTTAAATGAAAACAAAAAATTTTTTTTTTGGGTTTTATTTTGATTGTTTTGCATTATGTCATTTATAAATTAAAAGAATATCATATTGTCACATTTTGTGGGTTTACGAGTTTATAGAGATTAATAAAGAGTGAATACAGCTATATTTTGTATAGTCCAATTTATTTACACACAAAACAAAATAATCTTGTTTCACTATAACTAAATTCAATACAAAATCCGATAATTATCTCATACAACACTAATCTTCTTTAATTCAGAATAACTCACGGTTCTTCTTAGTCCACTTTCACAATTTATCGTGCATTATTAACTTTTACTATCCAAGTCTCGCAGTTCAACTAAACTCAACTCAGGCTTGCAGCTCACCTATTTATACAATTTTCCTAATTCTAGATCAGCGTTTCCCAAACTTTTTCTACGAGGGAACACTTCACAAATCCTGAAATATTCATGGAACACTTATAATATAGGTAGGTATTAATAATAAATAAATTAGGCAAGTAAGTATAAGAGTTAAGAAAACAAAACAAACATTTATTATCAAATTGTAATTATGTAAAATAAAACACATGAAAATAGTGTGTATAAATTAGCCACTCTAGTTTCAACTTGGCACATTTAAAATCATATCAGACTTATATTAATTTTCATAATTTTTTACGGAACACTTATTGACTTTCAGCAGAACATAGTTTGGGAAACGCTGTTCTAGATCATATAATAACTGTTGAGTTAAGAATCATCTTGTTTCTAGAAATTCTGTAACAAATATTCCTTTCTGCTTAGTTCAGCACCCCATTCAGATACCAGGGGCACAACCCAACTGGTGTTTTTATTTGTATGGAAAATTGTTAATTTTTTTTTTTTTTTTTGGGACCGTATTTGGTGTTAATTAATGTGTATGTTTTCATTTTCAAAAATAAATTGAAAAAGTATAAGCATTAAATTGTCGTCTAAAAATTAATGACCCAATCCCCCCTTTTTTTTCTTTAATCCTTATACACAGTTATAAAGAACATATCCTCAACTTTTCTTTATCTTTAGATCGATTTACACGGTTTACAGTTTAATTGAACACATCCTTCTATTTTGTATGAATTCTGCATCTCATTTTACACGGTTTCAGTTTGCACAATTTTTCCAGGAACATATCTTCTGTGTAAATCGAGGGATGAGTGTACTTATTAATTTGGAATAGTACCAAAATTATCTATTTTCTAAATGTTATAATATAAAGTCATATTATTGTATTTTAAAATATTGAAGACTGCAACAAAGTCTAATTTGGATCTATTTGAATTATTTTTTAGATGTGTCATTTGTAAAATATGTTCTATATAAATATCCCTTGATTTATGTATTTAAATTGAAGGTCAAGAATAAATATAAATGAAGTAGATTCCCAATTAACTAGGGTAGTCAGGAAATTAATTCCCCTAGATAATCCAGAAAATACTCAAAAAAATTGGAATTATGAATAATATGCATTTAATATTAAAAAAATAAATTTCAAACATATATATTCAAATGCTCTACTATTTATTGAAAAAAGAACAAAAAATTTGTTTATTTGCAGCAACAAATTATTGCAATATTTGTAATGTTATTGATAATTTGACTATAATTTTGATCATCAATTTTCTAAGCTATAATAAAGAAATGAATCTGGAGCATTTAAAAATATTTCCAGATATTCCATTTAAGATAAAACATTAATTAAGCATGACTTCTGAGTGTGATTACCCCCACTTAATCCACAACCCAAATAATCCAACCCCAGATAACCAGGAGTAAAATGTAAATAATTTCAAAATCTTGTTTCATATTCAAAACTGTAAAATGATTAAAAGCTATAAAAATATGTCCAATTTCTACAGAATAATTTAAATTTTTACAACTAATAATGATTAATAATAATAATATTGTTATTACTTTGTTATAGTACATCAATGTGGGCATGGAGCAAAGTGGCAAAGTGCTATGGCGGACACGAGTCAAAACGTAGCTACTTGTGATGTTTAATTGTGAGTTAACTAACTGTCTGTGTCAGTGCTGAGAAACTTTCTTACTATGTTGCATGTATTGAGTAGTGATGCTTTTTGAAGTGTTACGTATGTCTTGGGATGTAGATCTAGTGTTTTGAGGCTTTTGTGTAGTGTATGAGGGATTACTCCTGTGGAGGAGAGAATGATGGGTACTATGACCTTTTGCATTCCCCAGAGACGCTTAATTTCTTGTGAGAGTTCTGTGTATTTGCTAATTTTTTGGGTGAATGCATCCTGGATGTTGTGTGTGTCAGGTATTGAGATGTCTATAATGTAGGTAACTTTGTTTTGCTTGTCTATGAGAGTGATGTCTGGTCTGTTGTGGTGTATGGTTTTGTCTGTTAGGATTGTTCTGTCGTAATACATCTTGTGTGTTGAGTTTTCTAGGATTGTGTCTGGTATGTAATTGTAGTATGGTGTGAGTGTGTTCATTAATTTGTGTTTGGTTGCAAGCTTTTGGTGTATTATGTTTGCTACTTGGTTGTGTCTGTGCAGGTAATCTGTTTGTGCAAGTAGCTTGCAACCAGACGTAATGTGTTGAATCGTTTCGGGTGCTATGTGGCATTTCCTACATGTGTCATTTGTTAATGTGCTGTCTTTCAGTATGTATTTTCTGTAGTTTTTCGTGTTTATTACCTGGTCTTGTATAGCTATTATAAACCCTTCTGTTTCAGTAAATAGATCCCCCCTGACTAACCAGCTGTTTGACGCTTTGGCGTCAATGAAGTGTTTCTGTAAGTCATGTGGATGTCTGCCATGGAGTTCCTTTTTACACCAGGATGTTTTCTTTTCATGTATGTGTGCAGTGTTGTCTATTTGGCATGGAGTGTTGTTCTGAAGATTTAGTGGTGTCATGTTTCTATCTGCCAAGACAATAGCTTTGTGTAGTTGTGATGTATGTTGTTTTTTATGGAAGAACTCTCTCAGATTATAGATCTGTCTGTCGTGTAAATGTGGGATGTCAATAAGGCCACATCCTCCTTCCTTGCGTGGGAGAGTAGTTCGTTCTATGGCAGATTTCGGGTGATGGTACTGGTATTTTGTAAGTGTTGTTCGTGTTTTTCTTTGGAGTGATTCAAGTTCTGTCCGTGTCCACTGTATCACTCCAAAGGAGTAAGTTAGTATAGGTATGGCAAATGTGTTGATGGCTTTCACTGTGTTTTTTCCATTCAGATGTGTTTTGAGAATGTTATTTAATCTGTTGGTGTATAGTTTTGATAATGTTTGTTTAGTTTTCTTCTGTTCTGTGAGTCTGGCTTGCTGGAATCCCAAATACTTGTACAATTCACCCTCTTCCATGGATTTAATAGTGTCTCCATGTTCAAGAGTGAAGCCTCCTTTCTTTAGGACTCCCTTTTCTATGTGGAGTGTTTTGCATTTGTCTAGGCCAAACTCCATGTGTATGTCTTTTGAAAATGTGTGTGTAATTTGTAACAGCTGTTGTAATTGTGTTTGTGTTGAGGCGTACAGTTTAATGTCGTCCATGTAAAAGAGATGTGAGTGTATGTAATGTGTTGTTCGATTTTGTCTAATGTCGTAGCCACAGTTCGATGTGTTCAGTTTGTTGGAGAGTGGATTTAGGGCGAGGCAGAACCAAAGTGGGCTGAGGGAATCGCCCTGGAAAATACCACGTCTAATGTGTATGGGTTCTGTGGCTACGTGATTGTTATTTATGGTGATGTGCAGTGTTGTTCTCCAGTGTTGCATTATGTTTTGTAGGAATGTGATATATTTGGTATTGATTTTGTATATTTGTAGTGTCTGTATGAGCCATGAATGTGGTATGCTGTCGAATGCCTTTTTGTAATCTATGTAAGCTGCATGTAAGTGTCTGCGTTGTCTGTGTACCTGTTTTAGTATAGTTGTGTCGATGATCAGCTGCTCTTTGCACCCCATGTGACTTCTACGGCAGCCTTTCTGTTGTTCTGTGAGAATATTGTTTTCTTCGACGTGTGCGTATATTTTGTTGGTGATACATGAGGTTAAAATTTTGTATAGTGTTGGTAAACAAGTGATTGGTCTGTATTGTGATGGGTTTCCGGTGTTTGTGCTCTTGGGTTTCATGAAAGTTATGCCGTGTGTAAGAAAGGAAGGTGTGTCTTTTGGTTCGTGTATGAGATTTGTGAGATGTTTGGCCAGTAAGTCATGAAAACAGGTAAAATGTTTGTACCAGAAATTCTGGATGCCATCTACACCAGGAGCTTTCCAGTTGTGAGTGTATCTAATTGTGTTTGTGAGTTCTTCAGTAGTAATGGTGGTATAGGGCATTTCTGGCACGTCTAATGTATGTGTCTCCTCTTCTGTGATCCAGCTGGCTCTCTGGTTGTGTGTAACTGGCACTGCCCACAGGGCAGACCAGAAGCTAGTGAGTGATTGTTGTGTAGGTATTTCAGAGTTTTGTGTTTGTTTAGGGTCTTTATTGTTTATGTTTCTGTAGAATGTCTTTTCATTGTTTGTGAATAGTGTGTTATCTAGTTTACGTGCTAAGCTGGTTTTGTATCGTTTGAGGCGTTGTGATTTTGCAGCAAGTTTCTGTTTTAGTGTGTCCATGTATTCTTTAATGTGTGTGTTGTGGTTTTCATGGCGTGTGTGTGTTTTAAGTTTTCTGAAAATCTTTCTAATAGATTTCATGAGTTTAGGGGATGTGTTGTTTTTTGTGTATTGGGTGAGCCTACCAAGTTCTGTTCTGATTTCATTTATTTGTTTTTCGAGTCGTTTTTGCCAGGCAGGTTTTAAGTGATGTTTTGTGTTTGTGTCTATCTTATTTGGTAGTGTTTTATGACCTAGGTGTGTAGTGACAGTGACAGCAGCAGCATAAATAAGTGTGTGTAATTCCATGAGTGTTGTTTCAGCATTAATAAGTTTAGGTAGAATGTGTGTGTTCATACAATGTAGTGTATTGTTCAACTGTTGTGAGTTATGAAGTTTAGGAATGCGTGGACGTTGCATGGGATCTGTACCTGTGAATTTGGTTAATGTTTCCTGGAGTGTGTCAGTGAGTTTATTTATTAGGTCAGTGTCAGTGTTGTTGATGGGCTGTGTATTGTCATTGATGTATGTTATTTCTGGTGTCTGTTCCACATCGTGTTCTATTTGTGTGTGTGAATCAGTTTCGTGTTGTGATATTTGTTGTGCTACCTGAGTTTTAATTCTTTGTAATGTACTGTGTGGTATGAGGTTTCTGTGGATGATGGTTCTTCTTTGATCTGCTATGCGTTGTTCTGTAACTGTGATGTTTGGGTATCTGCTTGTGAATTTGTCATAGAGTTCCCTTCTGTATCCTGTAATGTCAGTTTCTAATTTTGTAATTGTGTAGTATGTACGCATGATGAATTCATTCATGTCAATTGTCCATTTCATGCGTTGGCGTGGTTTTCCAGCCTTGGTGGTCTCTGGTTGAGTTTCCAGGGAAACACTTTGGCTGGTTGGGCTCTGATGTGGTGACCCGTTCCCTACTATGGGTATTTGTATTGCAGTAGCCTGACTTGGGTTGGTGCTGCTTTTGCCACCAGTGGCCAAGGGAGACTGTAGTAAACTTTCCGAATGTGAGCCTCTGCCTAACTCACAGACGCGGACCTTGTTAACCCGGGCGACGTCAGAGCCGGTGTGCTTTCGTTTTCTACTTTGTTTCATTACAAATTGGAAAAACACCACCAAGGTGGGGATACCTGCTAGCATTTAGTTGAGCATAGTGGAATAGCCTTCTAGCCCAGGGTGACCCTACTAGAAAATGATTTCTGACTTGCATCGCCTATTCCGCCCATGTACACCCCTCCGCCACTTTGAGGCAGCTTAGCAGGATTCAGGAGGGGTTATTATTATTATTATTATTATTATTGAGTAGCATTATAAACTGATGTATAAACTCAGTTTTTATTTCCACCAATTATGTTCTCAAAAAAACAAGAGGAACAAATCACCTGGCAATGTGAAATGATACAAGCAGTTAATTCTTTCAAGGATGAAAAAATTCATGAAAAATAAGTTAAGGACTGTGATTTGCTTCAAAATAATGATTACTTTGAATTAACTGATATCAAATCAACAAAGTTTTAGTATAATTATATTAAAAAGTTATTAGTGGGAAGACAAAGATAGAGATAATAGTGATCTTATAAGCTTCCTTTTTCTTCAGAAAATAGGCTAAAAATTAAAAATATATATATAATAAGGCTCCTTTTACACTGCCAATGACAACGACCAAAAACTGACAACAACAACCAAAGACAAAAACTAGTTATTTTCACTTATCGCTTAGCTGTTCATATCTGTTTGAAGAAGACTATGATAATTTGTATTGAGCATGCGCAAACATTTGTTTTACTAGTCAGCAAATATGGATCCACATGTTCTAATGTTAGTCCTTCAACAGAAAAAATTATTATATTTACTTACTAGGCATCAACACAAAAGAAAACACATTAGATTTATAAATAAGCAAGAGAAGAATAGGGAGATCATCATAAATTAATGCAAGAACTAAGACTACAGGATATTGAAGGTTTTTTCAATTATATTCGTATGACACCAGAAACATTTGATAAATTACTAAGTTTAGTTGGACCTTTAATTAAAAGAAATGATACCAATTTCTGAAAGGCATTTTCACTTGGAGAATGTTTAACTTTAAGGTAAGATTGTTTTAAATATACTTTAATTAGAATAATATAATCGCTTTAATTAAATTGAACATTCATTTTGTGATTGATGTCCAGTATGAAATATATTGAAGTAGACCATCATTCTGTATATTTTATTAAAATAATATAGTGTGCTAAGAAATAAATTACTTATTGAGATTCGATTTGATATCTAGCTCAATAAATGCTATATATACTGTAACCAATTGATCTAATGCTTATTATATTGATTAAAATTTTATTATTTAAATTATTTATCATTTGACAATTATTATAACCATATATACAATTTAATTGAATTTTTTTTATATACAATGAAATTCTGAAGTAGAATTTCATTGTTTTACCTCTGCTTTTAAATGAAAATATTGTATTTAACTAAAGTATTAGTGCATACTAAAAACCAAATACAGGTATCCCTCCTATAATACGGCTTCACTCCAATACAGTTTGAAAATTGCAGAAACCCTCATATAATACAGTAATTCTACAACACGGTTTTTGCTTAACACATTTAGAAAATTACATTTACTCTCCTACTACACAGAACATTTTCATTAATTTTTGTAAATCCATACTAGGGACACAAAATACACACATAAAATGCAATTATTGGGAAATGTTTTGCTAAAATTAGTCATAAATACAATTTCACTAGTTGGCTGTGAGAAGGACTTTAACTAGTTTATTTTCAATTTCGATTTGAAATTGAATTAATTAAAATTGACCATTAAGTATTTGTTGACCATTGAGTATTTTGTGTTCCAAACATTCAGTTCTTGGATAAAAAATAAGTTTTTATTCTTCAATAGAGGAATGTGAAAGAAAAAAACTTTTTTATTCACAAATTTTTTTGAATATATGTTAAGGAATGATTGTTTTCTAGTGGGTTGTAGTGGGTTAGATTAAAGATTTTGTAAAGAGAGCAGAAGATACGCAAACTTTAAATGCAGAAAAAAGTTCAGAAAGTGAAGTTGATATTGTTTAAACTTTAAATGCATAAAAATGTTCAGAAAGTGAAGTTGATATTGTTAATGAAAAAAATGTTTTCATTTTTAATGAACAGCAGTAAAGAATATGTAATTATTAAATATGAAATGAAAAGAATATTATTAATTATTAAATGAATGTTATATAGGCTGTAAATTTTTTCTTTCCTTTTGTTTTACATATATTATTTTTTTAGGATCTTACATATATGTTTTTTCTTTCTTTGTGCTTTATATTTGTATTCTTTATAAAAATTAAGTTTCTTATTTGGAATTAAAGAAAGTTATTTGTTTTTAATTAGTTTTGGAATGTAACTCTCCTATTTTTATTGGCCCTGGGTCTCATATAACATGGTTTCACATAACACGGTGTTTTTTAGGAACCTATCTACCGTGTTATGGGAGGGATACCTGTATTAAATGGTTGCTTTTAATGATTTCTCTAGATGTATCTGGAAAATACATCCAGAACTGAAATCACTATGAAATATTTATTTGATAAATTTTTCACAGTATTATTATATTCTGTAGATAGTAGTGTGACTAAACACTAGCAAGATATACTTATGATTAGATTGAAAAATCAAAATTTTAATAGTATATCTTAGATTATACATATTAAACCTTGTTTTTTTCCTTTAATAAATGTGTTTTGTAGCAATATTTCCTAAATAATTATTAATACAGAAAATCCTGCTCGTTTTGAAAACCCCACAGTATAAGCCCCACACATATTTTGAATTAAAAAATCAAAGCTGAATGCTTTAAATAGATTTAATTCAAGTTATTTCAGATATCCATAGAATTATATAATAAAAATTAACTTCAATCAAAAGAAAAATGTTTCCTTGTATTTGAATGTTTTATATAAGTTTTAACAAATAGATTAGAAACTTCAATGGGCATATATTAACTGCATTTTCAAAATTTTTATTTTCAGATATCTAGCTAGTGGTGACTCAATGAGATCAATTTCTTATAGTTATAGAGAATAGATCAATTTCTTATAGTATTAACAGTATCAAGTGTAGTGAAACAAACAACAGCTGTTTTGTGGAATGCTCTTGTAGGTGTATTAACAGTATCAAGTGTAGTGAAACAAACAACAGCTGTTTTGTGGAATGCTCTTGTTCCAAGAATACAACAAATCATTCTACATGAAATCAAGAATTATGGAAAAAACAGTGAAGAATTTGAAAAACTCTAGAATTTTCCTAATTGCATAGGTGTAATGGATGGCAAGCACATTCATATTCAAGCACGTGATGGAGGGTCATTATTTTTTAATTGTAAAAAGACACACAGCATTGTATTGTATGTAATTTGTAATGCCACATATTGCTACAATGTTGTTAACATTGGGGCATATGGAAAAACAATGATGCTTGTGTCTTCAGTCAGAGCAAATTTGGGTCAATGTTTGAGGAACTTTACTTTTGTCTAAAGACAAATGCTTGCCTGGTGGACTTGTACCAGCACCTCGTGTTTTTTAGTTGATAAAGCCTTTTCATTAAAAACTAATCTCTTTCGACCATACCCTGAAAGAATGCCGAATAGATCCAAACAAATTTTTAATTATCGCTTATCAAGAGCACAAAGAATTGTGGAAAACATATTTGCAGCAAACAGATGGAGGATATTAAAAAACAATATAGTTGCAAATGTGGAAATTATTGAAAACATTTTAAAGATAGAGGTATGTCTACATAATTTTTTATGCAGGACAGAACAAATGTCGTCTGTTTGTGAAAAATATTATCTGCCTTCTAATTTTGTGGATATGGAACACAACAGAAAAGTGATACCAGGGAGATGGTGAAATAGTGACACTATCGATAGATTAAGTAATATTGGGCATGTTTCTACAAACACTTTCTCCAAAGATGCAGCAAATGTCAGAGAAATGTTCACAGACTATTTTGTGTATATAGAATAGTACAAAGAGGCTACAAAATGTAAATATCTGTTTGTACTTGAATGTACAACTTTAAATGAATAAAAATGTATATCTCAAAAAATAATATGTTTTTATATAAATAAATTACTTCATAAAGTTCATAATTAGCAAAACTTTTATTTTATTCTCTTATTTTACTTTTAATTATTTCTAATAACTTAATTTATACACTTATTTTTCGGTGTGCAGGAACTTTTATTAAGTGTTCGGCCAAACTTTTACAAAACAGCATATCACAATCTTCTTTTTCTTCTAATAATTTCTTTAATGCATCATCTGTTTCTATTAATGATTTTTTTATTGTTTGTATTAATCTTTTTTTTTTTTCTTTTCTTTCCAACATGTACATTCCTTTGCAATATTCTCTCTGTTGAATCAGTAGAAAATCCATTAGCTTGGCTTTTTTCTAATACTATACAAAAATGAAATAAATTATACCATGTTACACAATTAATTTTTAATATCAGTATAGTACTACTGTTTGAATTATTTTAAAATGAAAAGATTTATATAGGCCTATATACAAACACACATCATATATAGTACTAACAAATATATTAGTATAAAACTTTGTTTTTAAATATATAGTGCATGCTTTATGAAACTTAATTGCTTTTTCATATTTTCTTAACAATTAGAAACTTATGTATTTAAGTGATTTTAATCTATGTTAAATCTGATAATTAAATATATTTATTAGAAAAGTGTCTGTAAATTTATTTAATTCAACCTGCTAATATTAAAAAAAATAAACTGATGAAAAGCTATTATACTAATAAATGTTATAATGGGTAACAAGAGGATATTTATAACAGATAGCTATGTAACTATTAATCAACCCTAAAAATTTTTTCAATGTACTTTCAATATTATCTTCTATATTTTCTCCAATATAAATTTTGGCTGAAATCTCTAAATCATAAATCATTTCTTCATTTTTATTTGTCTCTATGGACAAATTTGTGACAAAGTTGTTAAAATATATATACAAATTATATATATTAATTCAAATTAGTTATAGTATAGTTATGGTTTTACTAATTTAAAAAGATAAACTAATGACATATTTCCAGAAGAAAAAGTGATTCAAAGATATTTCTTACATTTTATATTTAAAAAAAAATCATAATACCTTTTTCTCTTTTTTACATATGGGTCCAGAAACCCTACACAATCCATAAATGCCAATTTGGATTTTTTCCCTCCTTCTGCTCCACTTCTACATATTAGTTTTTTCTTTTCTCTAATAAATAGTTCTCATATTTTTCCACTCATTTATTACCTCCTCAACTGTTAAAATAAATTATATTGTATTAATAGGGGTAAAAAAAAATTAAAAAAAAATGTGCTTTTGCAAATGTGATAAAGAAACAAGCATGTATTTAGTTTTGTATAAAGTAAAGTAGAATACATAAAATATGATTTTTCTGAATAAACTAATGTATGGAAATAAACATAACAGGCTCAATCAAATCTTAAATGAATGTAAGTTTTTTAAAATTCTTTCTATTAAAATATGAAATTCCATAGTTTTAAGAAATGTTTTCCTATAATGATCATCTCTTTTTTATTTATAACTCAAATTACAGAGTTGAATTCTATTAACAGAAACTATACATCAATATTTTAGTTGTAAACTCAGATTAATATTAACTACAATATATCTTTAATTCCTACAAGTGCCAGTGGTCTATTTGATTGGCTTATTTTCAATTTTGAGATATCATATTTCAAATAAATTTATTATGTAGAAAAATAATTTTATGAGCATTTAATTGCTTATAATCTGTATTTCGTGTAAAATGTAAGAGTCCTTGTCTAATAAGCTTTTAACTAATTTAGGCTTACATTCATTACTTCATACATTAAGAAAAAAGTTTTATTCCAAGGAATGTTACCTGGCAATTGCAATTGAAGAGCAATCTTCTTCCAGCTGTTGTTTTTTTTTAAATAAATCCCAATAATCTTTACTAGAGACATCATACAGCCAAGATCTTTCTCATATGGTCAAAATCAAAAGTTCCTCCATTTTACTTTTTAAAAATGCTTCTTCCTGATTAGTAAAAGTAGAACGACAACAACTAAATCTTGAATCTTGGTCAAGATCAGAACGATTAGCGATACTGACTGCTTCAGGATGACAACAACTAACAGAAACGAGCATAACCATATAAGCGACCTTGACGAAGCGACAGAGACAGAGTCTTTAGTCATTGTCGTTGGCAGTGTGAAAGGAGCCTAAGTCTATTTTTACAAATAGGTAATAATTTTTTTACCTGACTAAATACAAATGCCATTCTTCCATGAATTAATCCATGACCTGTCACAACACTATCTCCAGGATACTAAAATTAAGAATTTATATATAGTCAACTTGTAAAAAAACTAATGAAATAAATCAAAAATAATTTATAAGTTGTTTGTATTACCTTTTCTTTATCCATTCCAAAGTCTGTACAAGTATGTTCAGTAAACATATCATACTCTACAAAACTTCCTGGATCCATTAATAATGTTATTCTCTCTCTTGCTGTCAACTTTCCCTGAAAATTAAAATCATTACTTTTAAGTAAATTATTATTATAACTGCTTAAATATTGTAATATTTAAATTAATATTTGAATGCAAATTTCAATCTCAAAAAAATTTCCTTTCCAATATTATAATGGATAGAGTTATTTTTAAATTACTATACAATTTTAATATTTTTTAAGTATGCATTCATACCATCACAAAAGTTTTTCAAAATTCAAAAATATAATTTTCAGATAATTTCCATCAAATAATTGAATTTTACACATTAGTGTTGGATAATAAATATTATAATTTGTAATAATATTTATTAATTCAAAACAGTATCAAAATTATCTATTTATTTCCTTACTATTATAATATAAAGTCATATTATTATATTTTAAAATATTGAAGACTGCACCCAAATCTAATTTGGTCAACACTAACATTACAAAAAGAATGTTGATGGTTAAACCTGAGTATATTTGAGCAATATATTTACTGCTGCAGTTATGAATGATCCACTTTCATTGTTTCTCTTATAGAATGTCTGTCTATTCTGATAGTCATTCTATTAGATTTATTAAAATAATATTCTAAACTAATTTAGAATATTAGTTTAATAAATAAATATTAATAGAGTGTGAGTAGAAGATAAACAAAAGTAACTACATTATATAGTTTCATTGCATAAAAAATTTGAAACTTTCAAAGAAATTTTTGTTTTACTAAATGTTTTATTTTCAAAAATAACTAAAAAGTTTATGAAGAGTTCAGTTCAGTTATCATAATCAATTAAACTTTATATTAAAGTTCATTATTTTATTTTGAACTTCAAAACAATTTAATTTTATCTGTAACCAATAATCAAAGAGAATCATGTTATCTAAAATGTTTTAAAATGTCAATCTACATTGGCTAATAAAAACTATATATATACATTCTTCATAATGTTAAACTGCAGAAACTTGTGTCTACATATAACAAAACATTTTTTTTAATTTAATACTCTTACATAAAATGATGCAATTCAATAGAATTTAACATTTTGTACAACAGCAGCAATATTTGGGACATACCAAATTATTAGTAAATATTTGCATTGATGTCATATTAAATATCCCTCCAGATTTTTCTTATTCTTTGATATTGTGGCAATTATCACAACTTGGTGTAATTTGGACAAAAATTTTACATAATCATATATTTGATTTGAAATATATATGATGATTACACATTTAAAATTTGCACAGTTGCAAATGTTTAGAAAACTTTTAAACAAGTTTATCTATTTACGACTCTGATATTATTGATAAATTTATCTATTATTGATTTTATAATTTTATCTATTTACTAATTCTATTAAAACATTACATTTTACAAGTTGAATGTTATTAAAAATCACAAGCCTAATAGTAGTATAAAAAAAATTTTATAATACTACTAATAGGCTTGTAATTTTAAATTTCTTTTTATTATATAATTCTGTTTACAGACTTGTGAATTTGGATATACAGTATTTTAATAGAATGGTATGGAATAGTAAATAGATAGTGGATAAGCCTGCAAGAACATTTAGGAGGATTTTTAAAATTTATTAGACTATAATTACTGTTAACAGATTATATATGATGCACTGATTAGCAATATATATTATTATAATGTTTATACAATATTAATTAATAATTTTAATTTGATTTCATTGTTTAATAAATCATAAACATGTAAAATGTATGAAGAATAGAAAGTACTTTATTCTGAAATGTTTTTAATCATCTCACATTTTTAATCAGCATGGGTATAAGTATAGTATTATAATAGAACATAGTAAATCATTTATTATAGAATCATTATTTAAATTAAAAATTTTCAAGTTTAAATAATGATTCTATAAAAATTTCATTCTTAGGAACTTTTAACTGCAGTAACATGTCTTAAACTACATTCAAAATGTAAATACAGGTAGTCCTTGACTTTCCAAGATTCCATTTCAAACTCTACCATGTAAGTTGGATCAGTTGTAAGTTGTAAATGCCCAAAATTATGGATTTTTCACTACTAATATTTACTAAGACATTATGCATTACCTTAATAAATATAAAGCACACAAAACTACAAGAACCAGACATAAAAAAGGACACTTTTCATATATCAAACCATTGTGTTAGGGACTCAAATCTATTGAATTGCACTGATCAATCACAGAATTTATCGATAATATCAAAGTCATAAGTATGAATGGTCATAAGTTGAGGTGGTCATAAAATCGAGAACTACCTATATATATACAAATCACTGAAATCTACAATAGATACCTGAAAATGATTAACAAATATTTTGTTATGCTTCATTTTACACAATTTAATTGTAAATTATTAGATATGCATAATATCATCATAGTAATTTGACCCTATTTAGGAAATTATCATATTTATGCAAATGGCCAGACAGAATCGTACTTCAGAATAAATGTGTAAATACACAAATCAAAGCTGGGTTCTGTCTAAAGTGATAATAAATGAAAAAGATTTGGAAAATTTGTAACTGATGCCATATTATTGATCTATAAGAGGCAGAGACATTTCACATCATCTATAATATGATAATAACTAAACTGATCAACCCGAAAGAGTGCTTTGTGTTGTGTACTGTATCCAGCATCACCTGAGCAGCTGCATGGAAACTGCCAAATTGTTTGCTGAATTAGGTATGTTGCATTGTGTTGCTAATCCTAACACAAACTTAAATATTTTAACTGAATGATGAAATGATAATAATCAATTGTCAATAGAAGGAATCTTTAATTTTCTAATGTATATAGTTTTTTGAAATTAATTTTTAACACAGAATAGTCAATTCACACTGTTAATCATCAGTCAGTGGAGGCAAATCTTTATCTGATGTTTTGGTGTTAAGGGAGCAGGTCTGAAGATATTTCAGTTTGTTTTCTCCTTGCGAGCCTCTCTCTTAAATAGGATGATTACCTGCCGTACAGTTAACAGCTAGATCGGTCATTCCCATCCACAAACAATCCGGCCGTTTCAATGCGGCTTCTCAGGCGACGCTGGAGGTAGTTCGCGACGCAATGCGTTCTCCGCGGGCAGATCAGTTCGATTCTTACGCTCTCTCGATGCGATTGTTACATCGCATCGCGAGAGGAAGCAACATAATTATAATTTGCATCCCTGTCAAATAAAATATATAGTATTGTAAATTTACTCTTTTATGCTGAGCATCAATTCGATGTCTTCCTCCTCCGACTAAGGCTTCACTTCTTTTCTTTTCAATTCTTTCCTTGACACTTAGTTGGCATGACCTTTTTCCCAACAGAAACGTTGCAGGTTGGAAAATTGTTTTAACTTTATATCTTACAGACGATAACATTTCCAAGCGATGAATAAGCATGAGAACTACTCTAATATCACTTTTAGATGCTAGGTGGCAAGCTTTGTATTTTAATTCTTGAATAACTAATGCAAAATGTCTGAAAATGAGAAATAAATCTTTTAACTTTATAAAAAGATATTTGCACACGAATTTTAAAGTTTTACAAAATTAATTTTGCAAATATTGTAAGCACGGATCACATAATGTTAATCCATCACAGTGTTGCCAACTAAATTTTTCTGTAAAGCATTAGCATCATCGTTGATCATCGATATACTGTATATCAGGGGTGGGCAAACTTATGGGAGAAAGGGCCATATTGCATTAATGAAATATAGCCTAGGGCCGCATTTTCCCAGCGATCCTATCCTTCACCATCTGAACCCCTCCAAAGTCGGCCAGATTGGCAGCGTGGAAATGCTTCGGCTTTCCATCCTGGAGGACCCGAGTTCGAGTCTCGAGTCCAACCCCCTTTAAAATATTTATCGTGGAGTCCGGGCCCGTCCTGTCGATCCAGTTCCGGCTTCCACTATCCGGCTGACTTCTATCCGCAGGGATGGGCAGCCTGTGGAAGGGCTTGTTTCTCCCTGCCACAATAGTATACTTTCAGAATGGAGTGTAGTGTCATCTGTTGACAAAAAAGATCCCCCTCCACGGGTGTGGGTGTAGCCCATGGTTGGAAGTGATCCTGACCTTTAGTAATTTATCTGATTGGAAAGGGGCGAAAAACAAAATACCAAAAAAAATTCCCAAAATTCCGCCTTCAGCTAATAACTATCTGAGGTGATAAATTCTCTTAGAAAATTATGTAGCTAAATAGAAATATCCTAAGGAGTGCATTTGTTGACTAAGATATTATAAAAGGGTGACACATTAAAATTAAGCCAATTTTCTTAGTAGATCTGCTTTCATTGGCCGTTATATGAATCGTGGAGTTTTTATTTATTTTTTTATTTTTTGCATATTTTACAACCCTTTCCAATCAAGGAAATTACTAAGGGGCGGAGCCAGTTCCAACTACCGGCTGCATCCACATCCGTGGAGGGAGATCGAATGGTGAAGGATGGGGATCGTCGGGCCGGGCCCAGCACCCCGAAAAACTTTTCAGAAAATACCAGACCCTGGTCCTCCTGCATGGCAGCCGACAGCGTTACCATTTGGCCATGCGGCCAAATGTATCATGGGTTTGAACACAGATTACTAATACAGATGGGACACTTCCTATACTTTCAATGGTAACTTTTCAAAATGACGTGGTTATATAAAGAACCAATCACATTGCTTAGAACGTAACGTAACTTAGATGGCGCGATTAACAGTTAAACGTCATCATCAACAAAGCCAATAAAAGAAGTCAGGATATTTTTAACATTAATGAAACCTGTATTTATATATTTATATTCTATTTTCTAGCATCAGAAAACAACATAATAATATATTAATATAATTTTATTGGTGGCTGGATGGCCGAGTGGTAACGCATTGGCGTGCCACGCTGCAAGACCCGGGTTCGCGTCCCTGGATGGTCCCGGACTTTTTTCGGGGTACTGGGCCCGGCCCGGTGATCCCCGTCCTTCACCATCCAGCCTTTCTCTTTGAATTGTTAAACATTAGTGAAACCTGTATTTATATATTTATATTCTATTTTCTAGCATCAGAAAACAACGTATGTTAATATAGTTTTATTGAAAATGATATTTGTACAAACTGAAGTTTTATATCAAAAAATATGTTAGTGATATTAAATAAAAAACTATTTATATAATTTTATTGAAAAATGATATTTGTACAAACTGAAGTTATATATCAAAAAAAGAAATAAAAAAATATTTATATAATTTTATTGAAAAATGATATTTGTACAAACTGAAGTTATATATCAAAAAATATGGTAGTGATATTAAATAATAACGATGAAAACATTTCAAAATAACTAATATACAGTGTCGGCCGGATTGGCAGCGTGGAAACGCTTTGGCTTTCCACTCTGGAGGACCCGGGTTCGAATCTCAAGCATGTCTGCTGCTGTAATTCGATTTTGCAGTTCATCTATAGAGCTTCCGCCTTGTTGAAAAATGAATGCATTGGAATCAAGCTGTAACTGTGAGAAAAGCCAGTTCTCTAGCATTTCCAAGTATGACATTCCTTGTGACAGTGTTAGCCAAAAAGAAGTATGGGCCATATACTTTTTTTTAGAGAAACTAAGCACTTATGAACATTTTATGTAAAAATTCATATTTAACTATGTATTTTAAAAGCAATTTCTAGTTTCTGGTTTGATAAATAAAAAATTTATACATTTTTGAAATCAGATGATTCTTTTTGAAACACCCTTTATATATTGATAATTAATATACAGTGAAACCCCGATTTTGAAACTTTTCGGGGACCGGCCCGAAAAGTCGAACGAGCCGGGAAAACGCATGAAACGGGAAACTCTGATGACGTCATAATAAAAAAAAGTTCGTTGAAATGTTACAAAAAATACTGTACATTATTAAATACTGTAATAGAATGCAAAAATAATATTAATTGTTTAAACTTTACGTCAGATAAATAATAGTGCACGTTATATATCGAGAAGCACGGAGTATTTTTAA
>AYEL01073574.1:0-28303 GCA_000484575.1 Olivierus martensii
GGAGGATATGGCCCATAAATTCAAATCTACACTACAATACCTTTTATAAATAACTAAAGTTAACTGCGATCCACGAGATACGATCAAACGTCTTAAGAAAAACAAGATGGCTACTAAAACCAAAGCTGCTTGTGGGAAACAGATTACTACGTAATACTATTATTCAATATAATTCTATATTTTAAAATAACAAACTATCCATTATTATTTAAATCATTTTGGAAATATTAATATTAGTCAATGTCTTGAAAATTATAAAACTTTTACATTCAAGAAAAAAATACACTGAATCACCTAACTGAGGACGCGCTGTGGTACTGAAATTTCCTAGTTTTTAGCTGTGTCCCATCTGTATTAGTAATCTGTGGCCCGGACCCTATGATAAATATTTTTAGGGGTGGGACTCGAGACTCGAACCGGAGTCCTCAGAGTGGAAAGCCGAAGCGTTTCCACGCGGCCAATCCGACCGACCAGTATATTTTATTTGATTCACTAAGGCTGAACTCACACGCACCATAGCAGAACTGCACCACGACCACAAAACTGATCGGTTTGTGGACGGTCGTGAATTATAATTATATTACTATAGAAACGCATAATCTAACTCAGACAGACTACTAACTGAAGTCGGTTTCAACCGCTGTCGCAACGCATGCTCCGTGTGAGTTAGATTATGCGTTTCTATATTAATATAATTATGATTCACGACCATCTACAAACCGACCATAGCCTTGTGGACGTGGTGTGGTTCTGCTGTGGTACGTGTGAGTTCAGTCTAATCTATAATAGTATTAAGATTCAATAATTTAAGCCTCAAAATTGAAAAAAGAAGAAAATTATTAAAATGCGTATCTTTCGGTATCAAATTGCTATTTTGGCTAAAAATGTATTTCTAATATTAGAATATATTATATTGTAGTGTGCCGAATACAAAATTGACCCAGTAATTCTCAATAAATTGTGGATACTTACTAATGTTTTCAAAATGTGTTCTTCAACTGGTCAAATTAATTATGCCAATTAATCTCATTCGAATGCGATTAATTGACATAATGAGTATTGTATATACCGGGTGTTTTCGAGTATCTGTACCACCCTTTTTTCTGGGAAAAGTGATGAGATAGGAAGTAGGGGAGAAATTTTGATTACCAAAGTATACCTGAAGAATCGAATGGGCACGATAAAAATTTTGTGGGTTCATCGGAAGTAGGGGCACCAGGGGTCAACTATGAAATCTCCATTGGAAACCAATGCCGATTTTGGCATAATTGGATAAAGTAATTAAAACATTCCTGTTTAGGAAATTGCACAAATATTAAATACAAACACCGTGAAATTATGTATTGAGATGATTGACTGACAAAGTGATTTTATTTGATTCTGAATGTAACTGACAAATGATTTTATTTGATTTTGAATGTATTTTGCAACCGATTTCTTATGCAATATTATTACAAATCTATTTTTGTAAGAAATATGACACTTTAATGACATCTACAGTTTACCATATGAATTATTATTTATTACTTTACTAGAAATTACATAGATTGTATTGCTGAGATATGGAATAGATTTGATATTTTTTTGTATTCATTTTATTACAATAAAATTTTTTTGGCATTATGCTATAGTTAAAGGTCCGCAGTTTGCATATCCCTGATCTATACAATGATTAAATTCAAAGCTGCATACGGCCCGCAGGCAGCAGTTTGCCTACCCCTGCTGTATATCATATGGATATAAGTGCTGGATATAAGCCGATTAGACTGGCGGCCGGATGCCCGAATGGTAACACATTGGCGTGCCAAGCAGGAGGACCTCGGTCCAACATCTGAAAATTTTTTCGGGGTTCTGGAGCCGGCCTAGAGATCCCCGTCCTTTACCATCCGGCCCCCTCCACGGGTATGGATGAAACCCGTGGTTGGAACTGGCTCCAACCCTTAGTAATCTCCCTGATTGGAAACGGGCATAAAAATGAAAAAATAAATAAAAAACGATTGGATCGATTGTACCCAATCGGGCCCGCACTTGAAGAGCCCGTATTTATCAAAGTTTATGTAATTAAAAATTTTATTAAGAAAAAATATTAAAAAATACAGTGGCGGAACTATAATGCACTGGACCCCGCAACGCGGGAGCCCAAATCCTTTTTGTCTGCACTTTCTTTACCCTTTTTTAAATTAACAACATAATACAATAAAAATTAAATACCATAAATCATACCATAAAGAGTGAAACATTCGTTGAATCCATGGTTGAATCAGAGCAGTAGCCAAAAATATTGAAATAAAAGATGATTAGAGATTTTGCAAATTTAATTGGCATCATTTCAAACACATTTGAAGAATCAAAGAAAAATCAGGTCACCACTGCAAAATTGTTGACTTAAAAATAATAGTTGTGAACTAACGTTAAAAATTTTGAAATATTATTTTTTACCATTTAAGTTTAAGTCCATAAAATGTTAAGGATAACTCTAAGGTGTTTTCATTCTAATTTATCAAAATATAGCGAAATTCCTGCTAAAAATATTTTGCAGTGTTATGTTTGATTTATAAGCTTCTACATGTAACTCACAGATTTCTATTGTATAGAAATCTGTGATGTAACTCTATAGAAATTCGTCTGTTATGACGGAAAAACTGACACCAACGCCACCCTAGTGATTAAAATCTAGCCCAGCCGTTCTCAAACTATGGGTCGCGATTCCAAATGGGGTCGCGAAGCGAAATGCTGGGATCACAAAAATTAAATTCAAACACTTGAATTTCAGTTTATATGTAATTTCATAAACGCCCAATATTTAACGTATGAGAACATATGAATTTTCAGTGTTGTTGGTTGATTGTGTTCATCTTAATAAGTGTGTAAATGATTTATGTACTTGTATGTTTTATTTCATATTTAATACCTGGGGTCGCGAAAAATCTCGTAATGAAAAATGGGGTCGACGGATTCATAATAGGCATGTGTATTTTTTTTTTTTTTTTTGTCAACAGATGACGCCACTTTCCACTCAGAAAGAGTACTAAAATCTAGACTTTAACAGCTTTTCTTTTGTTATCGGTAGGAGTGGAATGATAATAGAAAAAGAATATTTAAGTAAGAGTTTACATTGCAACCAGTACAGAACGATTTTTTTTTTTTTTTGTCAACAGATGACGCCACTTTCCCCTCAGTAAGAGTACAAAGTGGCGGGGTGAAACAAGCCCTTCCACAGGCTGCCCACCCCTGCGGAGGGGTCAGCCGGATTGTGGAGGACGGGGATCGACGGGCCGGGCCCGGACCCCATGATAAATATTTTCAAGGGGTGGGACCCGAGACTCGAACCCGGGTCCTCCAGAGTGGAAAGCCGAAGCGTTTCCACGCGGCCAATCCGGCCGACAGTACAGAACGATTCAGAACTTGTTGAGAGTTGATCAACCGACGAGGTATATGATGTTTGCGGTTTTGTGTTTTGTATAAGTTGTGTTGGTTTTGTTAAAAAACATATATCGACTTTTCTCCAGAATTCAAATATAATTACAGAAATAATACCAATGATAAGTATCTACTACAGATTTCAAGTTGCTGAAATTCATGATGCCATTCTTAAGGTGGGTTCACACTACGACCGACTCAACCGACTGATCGATTCGAGCCAGACCAATCACATTACACCGCCGACTGTTGTTGCTATGGAAACGTGACGTAGAATCGTTCAAGTCGGCCGTAGTGTGAACACACTTTTATTTTTGCTGAAGAAGAAAATTGTGATGCAGAGGTTTCTCACGAAGCTCCTATTTTATGCAGTCAATTAAAAAACTAATTTTATGGTATCATTGGTAATTTGATATAAAGTTCTCTTCTAAATAATTGCTGCTAGTAAATCTATGCAACGCGATACATTTGATATTTGCGAATCTGTATGAGTGGAAAAATTATGCATTGAATTTTTTTAAAAAATATAAAGAAAATGGATTAGAGACGATTATAAAAAATGCTTAAAGTCTTGCTGAAATTCTTAATATTCAACCGGAATTTGAAGAAATAAAAAGAATAAGATAAATTAAGAAACAATTTGATTGGCGGCCGGATGGCCGTGGTAACGCTGTCGGCGTGCCACGCAGGAGGACGCGGGTTCGCGTCCCGGATTTTTTCGGGGTACTGGACCCGGCCCGGTGATCCCCGTTCATGAAAGGGGCAATATAATATGCAAAAAACCTTATAGTGTATATGCATATTTCGAAAGTTGCAATACCCCACTATTTCAAATCACGAGCGGCCACTGTTTAAAAGCATTTATGGTCGGGCCCACACGGCTTTTCGTACCGCCTTCGGTTAGGTTAGATTATCTTAATTAAGAAGTCACACAATCAACGAAATATTATTTGTAGTTTTGAACAATGCATTTTCAAATATTTTTTTTGTGAAATTATTTTTACAGTGGTTCGATAATTATGTTTTTAAACAATAAGGAAAAAATAATAATCATATTTATAATAATAAACATTTTTTTTATTTTTACTGTATTTTGCGTGTGAAATAGGTAATTAAAAATAAACTGTACATGCGCACAAGGTAGCACTGCCGTTTAACTAATGAAAATTTAGAATCAATCTTGTCTGGATATTATAAATGTCGAACCCACAGATTTCTATTTACTACTAGATAGCCTGGTGCTTTTGTTTTCCCTTTCTAAATCCCCACTCCACCGTCAGATCTCCCGAGACAAATGCGCTCTGTCTTGCGCTCCAATAACTGGCCCGAAACAAAATTTAAAACTTAATAACTTCGTAATTTTTGCATAAATCGAGCAACAATGGTCTAAATCTAAAATTTTATCATATTTTTCATATTTCTGTCGTATTACTCAAAAACTTGATTTTACGTTGATATTTGAATAAATTTTTATTTAACCCTTTAATTCAAACCCAATCTGTACCAATTAACAGATCTGTGATCTTTGCACCCCCAAAAATTCAAGAACAGATTGTCCGAACTGTCAGATTTGCTTGATCGTGTTCCACATTTCCTTATTAGTTAATACCTACCTCTTTTTTGCAGATATCTCAACCCAATAAATTATAATTTGGGAAAGTTTGGCCCCTTCCAAATAATATGATTTTGCTGTTTTTCACACAAAAAATTTGATAAATTAGTTTTATTTAAATGTATATAAACTTCCATTTATCAGAGAAGCAAAGTAATCAATACCATGCTTGATAATTGATGCCGAACTCGCCATCCTAGATTCTGGCAGGAAATATTTAACGGTTTACGAAATCAGCTGACTGTTTACATGAGTTATATTTTCAATATAACACAAAAATTTAAATAAATAAAAAAATTTTTAGGTCATCTGTAGTCGAAACAAGTAAATAGTAGACTAGGAGTCATAATTATTGCCAAACAGGTTCCCCCTAAGGCAAGATCCACAAGATCTTAGGCTATCGGGCTAGTTACATTATGTTAACTAAGGGGAGAGCCATGATAACCTGTTCCCTTTGTTTGAATATGCTATTATTATTATATTTTAATCATTTTATGAAGAATTATTGATTTAGAATGACGAAATTCAGAGAAATAATTCACCATCTGCCATTTTTAAAAGGCTCTGAGACAAATATTGAGTAAAAAACTATAAAAACCGATAATTTATCAAAAATCAGTGCTATAAGTAAAAAAACCTGTAAAAAGCGATAATTTATCAAAAATCAGTGCTAAATCGTAAAAAACATATAAAAAGCGATAATTTTTCAAAAATCAGTGCTAAATCTGGCCTACAGATGGCAGGATGATAGCTACGTATACAAATTACAGCAATATTTTGATAGCTATATATACAAATTACAGCAATATTTATTAAAATAACCAAATTTTTTCAACAAAGTTGACATTCTCATATGTACTAATACTTTGTATTTTCTTAAAATAATGTGAGATAAATAATTTTTATTTTATAATATTTTCTTAAAATAATGTGAGATAAATACTTTTTATTTTATAAGAAGAAAAATGTCAAATAAACAATTATTTTAAACATTTGTGTGGTAGAATACCGCATTTCATCTGCGAGACGGATAATACGATTCTTTGTTTACATCAGGACGAGTATCGAATAACGGTCTGCGGGATCAAATTTCAATCATAAATTGTCTTCATTACTTGGAAAAATTTTTTAGAATTATGAAGTATTTAGTATTATTAGATGTGGAATATCACCAGGAATGTAAATATATCAACATTTTTTTTATCCGATGCAGAAATTATGAATAATTTGAAAAAAATATGTTTTGTTTACATATGCAAATTAGGCCTAATTCTTTTGCATTTTTTTTTTCTTTTGGTCCTATAACTAAAATTAAAAAACGATATCAGGACAGAGTAGATGGACAACAAAATATAATTTTTTCGTGCCAAAAAATTAAAAAGTAAAAAAGTTATGGCAAAATATCGAATATTAAATATCATATTTCATATTCCTTGGAGCTTAAAACAGATTTTTTTTTTAATTGAGGAGCGGAAAAGGTTAATAAAATTAAAGGAATAATTTAACAGCTCTACCAAGTGAAAAATATAAATTTAACTTTATTTCTGAAGAACTTTCGGCTTAAATCAAGCCATGATCAGCAGTTGATTTTTCTGATCAACCGCTGATGATGGCTTGATTAAGCTGAAAGTTCTTCGGAAATAAAGTTAAATTTATGTTTCTCATTTGGTAGAGCTGTTAAATTATTCCATTAATTATATTCACAAATCTATTGGAGTAAGAAATGAGAGTAGGATCAAGATGAATGTGAAGAATGAATATGAACATGAGAGTAAATCCAAGAAGATTGAGTACAATTGGCAGATTGAAATGTTGTAAGAGTTCTGATATAGATGGTTTCACAACCAAGATGTTGAAGTATGGTAGGAATAATATTGTGAAGTGGATGTGGTGCCTGTGTAAGGAAAGGTATGATTCCAAGTTTCTGGACTAAATCTAGGATTGTCCCCATCTACAAGGGAAAGAATGAGAGAGGTGAATGCAAGGATCATAATGGTATAAATTTGCTTAGCTGAGAACATATTCAGTAAGATTGTGATTGAGAGAATAAAGAGAGGAACTGATGAAAAAGAATGGGATGTGCAATAAACAACAAAAGATGGTCATGATTTTAGAATACAGTTGATTCCACTTAATTGGGACTAATCCATTTTGACCCAATTAAGTGGCTGCCCTAATTAAACAAAATAATAATAAATTCTAAAATAAAATATGTAACACGCCGGTAAATAAATAAGTAGGTAAAAAATAATAATTAGGTGCCTATTTTAATGCTTTATTAAACCAAAATACAGAAAATATTTGTATTATAGTGAAGAAAAACTAATATATATATGATAAATTTTACTATTTCATTTCTTGGCATCTTGGCAAAGATTTAAAAGATTTTTAAGATTTAAAAATTTTAAATAAAATCGACACTGTAAATGAATATTGCTTAGTACAGTACAGTATATAGTAACGGTAGACTCTTAAGCAGACGCATGACAACAGATAACTGATTTGCATTACGCTAGTGTTGCCAAATATTAGTGTATGTAGTGTTAACATACTTTCAAAAAATCTCTAATATATGTCAAAAATTGCTACTTCCTTTTCTGCTACTGTCCCAATTAAGTGTTTAAATTATGTAGTAGTTTGGTTTCCATTCTTTGAGATTTGGCCCAAATAAGCAGAATCGAATGTATATATTTTCTCAATATATAATATTTTTGTCATCTTTTTTCTATAAATTATAAAACAATAAGAAAATAGTTTAGAAAAAAATTCTCATCCAAGGAAATAAGAGGAGGCATTTCTTTTTGTTTCATTTTTCATTTTAAGAATCATTGGAAAAAGAAAACAATTAAACTTTAAACAGAGATAAATTTATCGGTAAAATAATTATATATAAATATGAAATTAATAAAATAATATTAATTTCATATTTTTTAAACTCACCATCTTCAACTTTCTGTGCATAAAATGTGCAATCTGCATTTACTTCAGTTACAACCACAGGTTTGAATGTGACCTTTCTTTCTACTATATCATCAATAATTTCTTGTTCTTTTGGTTCTTCATAACTAGACCATATCTGCAAGAAAGAAATATGATTTTTAAGTAATATAAAAATAGAGCACTGTCATATTCTGTAAAATTACATACTACTTTAAATTTATTTTAAAGAAATTTTCTTAATTTGTTACAAGCTAATTGTTGTGCATATATGTCCTTGAACAAATGTAGGTTAATGGTACAAACATGTTTATGGCAGGAGATAAAACAAATAAATGAATATTGCAATCCAAATTTCTATATTGATGTTATTGCAATCATAAATCAGTAATTCTAAGGGGATACACGTAATCCAAATGATCCTAAACAGCCAAACTTCCCCTAGTGGTTTATTTTTTGAATTAACTGCCAAATTAATAATTTTTAATTTATGCATAAATTTAAAAATTATTAATTTGGCAGTTAATTCAAAAAATAAACCGCTAGGGGAAGTATGTCTGGTTATGTTCGTTTGTGATGTTATTGCAATATGTTTTTATGTTTCTAATTGAAAATAATAGTTTATGATGGTTCCTAAATTTTTTTATAAGATATTTTTTATAAAAGTTATTTTGAATAAAAATACTGTTTGTAGACACATTTTTTAATCTTCATTCTTGACATTTTAGATTATTATACTCAAATTGTTTCAAATAAACTAATTGAGCTAAATTTAATTTCTGAAATTTAAGCAAAAATAAACTTTTCATATAATTAACTATAAAATAAAATGTTTCTTAAAATAGCACAAAACTGCAATTAAATGTATAGAAGATAATATTCTGTCTGAATCAAACTATAGTTCAATTCAGAATATAACCTTCAATATATTTTGTAGGCACTGAAGTTGATTTTTTACCTAAAGTATTTCGCCTAATAAAGTTTATACAGGTATCCCTCCTATAACACAGTAGAAGGATTCCTAAAAAAACACCGTATTGTATGAAACAGTGTTATTTCAATTCCGGAACCAATACAAAAAAAACAGTTACATTCCAAAATCAATTAAAAACAGTTTAATTCCACATAAAAAACTTATTTTTTAAGCTTATTAATAACACAAAACATAAAGAAAGAAAAAATATATATGTAAGACCCTAAAAAATAATATATGTAAAACAAAAGGAATGATAAAGTATACAGCCTGTATAAACATTCATTTAATAATTATATTTTCCTTACAATTGTTTCGTTAAAACTTTTTCTTACTTTTTCTTTACTTTTCTTCTTTAACAATATCAAACTCACTTTCTGAAGTTTTTTATGCATTTAAAGTTTGTGTATCTTCTGCTCTGTCAAAAAATCTGTAATCTAACCTGCTACAACCTGCTAGAAAACAATCCTTTCTTTGGGTATGTGTTGGGTTCCTTAATATATACCCAAAAAAATTTATGAATAAAAAAGTTTTCTTTTATATATTCCTCTATTGAAGAATAAAAACTTGTTTCTTTCCAAGAAATGAATGTTTGGAATACACAATACTCAATTGTCACTAATTAACTCAATTTCAAATTGAAATTGAATATAGACTGCATATCGTCCTTCTAATGGAAAATTAACAAAATTTTAGCAGTGATATTATGACTAATTTTGGCAAGTCCAATGATTGAATTTTATGTGTATCGTATGTCCATAGTGTGGATTTGCAAAAATTAATGAAAATGTTTTGATGTTGTATGAGATTAAATGTAATTTTCTAAATGTGTTAAGAAAAAACTGTGTTGTATAAGTATTTGTTATTTGAGGGTTTCCACAATTTTCCAATTGTGTTAAACCAAAACCTTGTTATGGGAAGTGTGTTATAGAAGAGATACCTGTATTTATTATCTACTGCTGTTTTGTGCTGTCTTAAGAAATGTTTTGTTATAGTTTGAATTTAAGCAGTTACTGTTTGGAATTTAAACTATAAAATATTGGAAACTGAAAAATTTGATATGAATTTTTGCTCAATAATATTGGTATAATTAGAAAGTTATAAAATTTTCTTAAAATACAATTTACGATATAACAAATTCTATGCATCATAGGAAATTGATTCAAATATTGTTAGAACCAGAACTAAAGTCTTTAGTGATACACAGAAAATGCTAGGGTATCATTTGAAATAAATGAGAAAATATATCTTCTATATCTTTTACCAAACTTAGATAAATTTTTTATTTAATTAGATCCTACTGTTAGATAGAGCACAAGTTATAAATCTTATAAGATCTCAGTGAATTTTTTCTGATGAGCAGAAGCCAAGATATTAAGAATGGGACATTCATTTTGGGGCAGACCGTATAATATTAAATTTTCATATATCTTTGTAAGAATATATACAAGAATTTCTTGTAGAGTAATAAGAACTTTGCATAATATAAAATTTATTTATGTGTTTAATATTGCTAAGTTAACTTGCATATTAATATATTAAATGATATACCTTATCTTTGCTTTTTTTAGCATTATTTTCTGCAATTTGCAGTGTGCGAGCATGAGGACTATGTTCAGCTGTAAAATGAACACTGGCAAAACCCTCCTGAACTAGTGCAACTGAAAGATTTGTGTTTTCAATCCATAACCAACCAATGAAATTACCAGCTTTATCCATTGATTCTACTTCCACAGAAACCTGAATTATAATAATAATTCTCATATTAATTCTTTATTTGTAAAATAATTTTTTCATCAGTTTTTAAATTAAAATGATTTGCAAAAAGTAAATTAAATAATAAATTAAAAGCAGATAATAATCATAAAAGATTACTTCTCGCTGTAAACAAAGCTCTTTTGTAAATTGAAGAGCTTCTTCACCCCATGGCTCTCCTTCTATTACTGTTCCATTTGGACCAGGTCTAGTAGCTTTAGGGCAATTAATACCTTTAAAAATAATTATGTACTCTTATTCTCAAAATTTATATTTGACTTTTTAATAATTATGTTATTGATTTATGTATAAAAAGATCTCTTAAATAAAATTTTTTGTAACATTCTATTTATAATTAATTGATCAAAGAAAACAATCTTACCTGCTAATAAAAATATGAGAATGCAATTCTCTCTTGGTATGTATAATCGTAACCTGGAACCACTAGTAACAAATTCTACAACAGCATCCATTCGACCAGCTCGTTGAAGAAATGGAAAGAACTGTTTGGATTTAGAAAGATCCTAGATAAAAATAAATATAAAGTTATATAGCAAAAATACTTTAAATTAGGGGTGGGCAACCTCCGGCCCGTGGGCCACATTATTTTATTGTATCTAATATCAACACTATGTATACTTACATATCTGTACCTTCTCTTTTTTAAATAAATACTATTATTATCAATTGTTTTTGTTTTGACCCGTGGCCCACCATAAATTTTTCTATACGGCCCCCTACAAAAAATAAGGATGCCCACCCCTGCTTTAAATCATTAACTTCAAAAAGAAAGAAAAAAATCTGTTAGTTTCTCACCCCACACAAATCCACTACACGATGAACTGGTTGCTCCTTTTTACTATGGAGACCTTTTCCAGATTTTTGAGCCTTTCCTTCTGCTGCCAATAGTTCATCATAATGAGCAGACCTCTGATCATCATCTTGACGATATTTGACAACAGTAGCCAAACCCTTGCTTACCAAAGCTTCAGCTACATTACTTTAATAACAACAAATCAATTTTTAGAATTTTAAAATTACTGTTAATAACTTAATACTGTTTTAATAAAATTGTTATTTTTGAACTAATTATACAACATAACTTCGTTAATTTTTATTAATCAAAATATTTACATAATACTTCAATATTTTTTTTTTTTTTTTTGAAAATATGGACCAATATTCTTTATTCATGGCTTATTGTATTCAAGGACCTGCTGATATCCAAAAATGTCAATATTTTAATTGGATGGCTAAGATTTCATATACAAAATATCATGTTTTGTCAACATCATATATGGAATGGAAAGTTGTGAAAAAAATAAAACAAAAAAAATGTTCAAACTGTTATAATTGAAATGAAAAACATAATAGACCACAAAACTTCAAAGTTTTTCAATGAAAATTAAGAGATATCATAATTTAATTTTTTTGCATATAAATTAACTTAAATACCATTATCAGCAGCACAGGCAGAAACTGAATATTGTAGACCTCAAAGGTTTAATTTTATTAATTGTTGGCACACAAAAGATTAAGGCCATAAGTGATATTTTTACAAAAAAGGAAATTGTTTAATGACTTTTCATATTCTTAAGCGGTAAGGAAATCCTGAAGTGATGCTTTAAAAATTCTCTATAGTAATCAAATAATGAGCTGTAAAAAAGCATACAATTTTGAGTGAAATCAGCTTTTACCTAAAGGAGGAAAATATAAAAGTGTGTTGAATAAACTTTGTATTATGTATAATGGTTTTCTATTGCATAAGAAATGTGATACTAGTTTATTTGAAATTTATTTTGATCAGGATGGTCAGTTATAAATAATTAAACACCATAATTCCCACATTTTTCCAATTTCCAATGCTTATAAAAAAATCCTAAAATAATAAAAAATGATTTTGACACACACTAGTAAAAAAAATAACAGTAGAACAATTATAACAAACATTAACTCAAAATTTAGCTTCATAGCAAGACAAACTCAGCACTATCATGCAGTAGAGTAAAAGTATTTTTTTTATATAACTTTGCAAACATTTCTTTTACTCTACTGCATGATAGTGCTGAGTTTGTCTTGTGTTAAATTTAAGAGTTTTAAGCAGTTTAAAGAAAAATCATATTTTTAGCTTCATAGGTTTTTTATACAAAAATTCCTCATTTATAATGTAGCCTACTTATACAACTTCTTTATAATAACCAGTAAAATCTCTCTAAAGAAAAAAAAAAATAGAGCAATTTTGTTTTAGTTATATGCTTACAAAATTTCATACATCCTTAAGATTACCAGCTTAAGATTTCTGCTTACTGGTTAGACTTATTATAATTTAATATTTTAATTCAAGCACAGTTCAGATCTAATTATACACAATATTATTTATTTAGTGAAGCACTTTCAATATAAAACTATCATAAGTACTATAAACTATAGGACTTATACATTTAATGAATTTTTCAACTGTTTTTTAATGGAAATTCAGCAAAAATAAAAAGACTTAAGTGTCTACATATCTCTGAAACCACATAAGTGGAAATTGTGAAAGCAGCAATCTATTGTATTTATATGTAACTTGTATATAAATAATAATTTAAATATATTACTTTCTAACAGTTGTAGGAGTAATACATGTAAGTCTGAATCTGTGCAATTCAGAAAAGAATAGCATTAATCAAAGTGATTTCAGGTGTTTTCCAAAATCTCTCTAGTTAATCTCTAATATTATAATTGGATTGGAATAGAAAAGCTTATTCTAGTATTTACTTTCCACTATATTCTATTACCCAATTTCAAATATAATTTCATAAATTAAAATATATACTCTGAATATGAATCTATTTAATTTAAGAAAAAGTGAGATTAATTTAGACACTATCTTATAAAATAACTTACGCTCCTCCAATTGTTACAGTACAGCACACCTTCTCTGGAAAAGCATTAGAAGCAGGTTGTATATAATCTACAGTTACATTAACTTTCTTGCCAACAAGCTTCTTTCTCAAAAATTCTCTAGCTTCATACATGTAAGGAATATCATATAATGGACGGAATGACCGGCCTTTATTTTCTGATTTATCTTCTGATAATCTAAGAAATAAATAAGATTAATGCATAAACTTAATATTTGTTTATGAAAATAAACATAATTAAAGCAATAAGACAAGCAAATTTTTGTTTTATATTAATATTGACATTATTTGGATTTTCAAATTATTTAGCTTACCTTGGTGGCCGAATACTTGCCAAAAAAATTTTTTTTAGTGTTCCATCAGCAAGCTTGATGACAAGAGCATCAGCATTGTTAACTTCCATAACTTTGCCATGATATTCTCGTGGACCACTAACAGCTGGTCCACTTGGTGTATAATCTTTCCATAACCTTAATCTTTTTTCTTTGGCTATTCTGAAAGGAAAAAATTTATGATATTATTTTTCAAAATTAAAAAATTATTATATAGAGCAAAATTATTCAGAATAATTTAAATTATCTATACAACAAAAACATATCATTCATTTGATAGATTCATAATACATTTTCTATTAGATCATAGTTTTCACACATGGTAATATAAATTTTTAAATGTATTTTACATTAATAAAAATGATTTATTTACAGTTTTCAACAAAATATTAAAAAATGTTGTATTTTCTTGAAAATAATGTACATCTCATAAAAAGAAACAAAATTTTCATTGCTTATTAAATATAAAAATAATGAAGAATGATTATATTATATATTATATTCAGGCTTAGATTAAAACCCTTTCAGGCCCATAAACATAAAAGTTTTTAAAACAAATTGTAAAATTGTTCAATAATTTTTAACAAGCTTTTGAAGTCTTTTAGACTAAAATAAAGTGCTTTTGGGACCCGATTTTGTATATATAATGAAATGTTATGTATTCTAAAAAATGCTTACATTGTTAGAAAGAGAACAAAAAATGTAATAAATACTAAAAATTCTGAAAGATTTCAATCAAAATTAAGCGAGATTTTACAATTTTAATTTCCATATTTTTTTGCATATTAATTAGACTTAATTTTAAATCACCAGCACTCAAGAGGTTAAAGGGTATCAATAATCCACTTCCTAGATTCATCTGATCACTTAAAAGTTATAATTTACAGTGAATTAATTATTTAGTAGTATTTTTATTCATTTAAGTATTTAAAATACTTAAATGAATAAAAATATTCATTTTCCATCTAAATGAATTGATTTTAGAATTTTAATTTTTTTGAAATTTTCTCCAATAATGTCTTCTTAATACAATTTTTTTAAAATAAAAACATCCCCATAGAATTATTACTACAAAATATTAAAATATTTTTTTTAAATGTTTTCATGCAAATTCTTCATATTAAATTGGTATAACTGACAATTTCAACATTAGAGTAGTTGTCATTGGTGCCATATAAAATTATTTAAATAAATTTCACTGAAACTGATTGATAACTTTAATCAACTATATATTATGATATGATAAATATAATTTTATATATATATATATAAAGTGGTACTTTGGTTAATGATGGTAATCCATTCTAGGATTACCGTCATCATCTAAGGTGTGATTCTCCATAAGATTTAATTGAAAATTTATTATTAATTCCAGCTTCTCCCCACACCATAGTAAATATTAAAAATGCAGATAAAACTTATTTGAAATGTCCTAAAAATATGGAAAATATCATTTATTTATTACATTTGCTACAAAAAATTAACAGTAATAAAATGAATTGTTCATGAAAACAGTTTTTAATTATCAATCTTCACCAGGAAAACAATTGGGCTCACTTCAGAGTTTTTTGACAAACGAACCCCATAAATACTGATTAGCAGCTTATAGATTCCATGATTATTATACAGATAAGATTTGATTTTGCCTTTTGAGGGCAAACGAACAGGCACTTGCAGATTTATTGTCTATATGAACTGAAGAATCTCGGATAGACATTTTTCTTTTAATGGAATCCAAAACTGCGATGTCACACCACTCGCAGGTGTCAAGTAATATATAACATAAACAAACAATAGAATCAGACTTTGTTCACAGCATTTAAAATAATAATTGTCTAGAAATCATCTTTAATAAACTAAACTAGTGAACTGTTGCATGTGTATTTTTAATTAATTAAATAATTTGTTTTCATTACTATAGTGCATCTATTTTTAATTAATTAAATAATTTGTTTTCATTACTATATGTTCCGTCTATTTTTAATTAATTAAATAATTTGTTTTCATTATTATATGTTATAAAAACTAGTGAACTGTTGCAAGTCTATTTTTAATTAATTAAATAATTTGTTTTCATTATTATATGTTAAATTATCAATTTGCTTAAATTACTTTTTAATTAAATAATTAGTTTTCATTACTATATGTTAATTATCATTTACTTAAATATATTTTTATATGGTCTATAATTTAATAATTTTAATAATGATATTATTGGATTTGAATTGATTGTGATAAAAATATATAAATAACTATTAACAACTGAGCTAACGAATCATGTAATGCAATGACAAGATGTTTTACACAGCTCTATTTTGTCAGAAGTTCACATAATCAGGAGTCATTAACCAAAGCCTGTGTCATTAATCAAGACATTTTTTTCTTACAGCCACTCATCATTATCTGAGGCAGTCATTAACCAAGGTATCAATGTATATATATTTTTAAAATTACTGGAAATATTGTAGATTAAACTGAATACTACTAGCCAAACCTCCCTAGTGGAATTAGTCTGAATTAAACTTTTCACAATTAATTTTCAAATCAAGGCTATGATGCCACCATCTCTATTGAGTTAATAATTCCAACTAGTAGTATTCATTTTAGTTTGAAGGGTAATTCCCCTAATTAGTGTGTATTTGAGTATATATTAGTGTTTTGAGTATAGATTATTTGAAAAGGAAATTTAACTTATAACTTTGTATTTATTAAAAAATAATTATGAAAATAATTGTATAATACAATAGCTACATTGACACTTTCATAATTATTTTTCATTGGATTAGTTTCAAGTATCATTGCCAATGCTTGAAGCAAAATCATCAATATTACAAAATTATAATTAGTAACTGTTCAAATTTGTTTTAAATACACTTTAACCACAGTTTAAAAGGCTGAAGCATTCATGAGAAGTGCACATAATTCAAATTCTTGTAAACTGGTCAATTTAGACTGTAATCTAAATTGCCATTAAAAAATTATAATGCATTCCTAAGTCCAAATAAAACAACTATTTTCTACTTAAATATGATAAAATATCATATAATTACATAAGCAACAACAAAATTACATCAATAACTTGTGTTAATAATTATAAAGCAATCTAAAAAATGCATTTTTTTTTCAGACAGTTTCTAATAAAGAGACTGGCATAGAAACATTATACTCCCATCCTTTAGACCAGGGGTGGGCAAACTTTTGGGAGAAAGGGCCATATTGCATTAATGAAATATGCTTAGGGCCGAACTTTCTCATGATCCTATCCTTCACCATCTGACCCATCTCTACAGGTGTGGGTGTAGCCTGTGGTTTGAAGTAATCCTGCCCTTTAGTAAATTATCTGATTAGAAAGGGGCGTAAAACAAAATAGCAAAAAAAAAACTCCCAAAATTCCGCCTTCACCTAATAACTGTCTGAGGTGATAAAATTCTCTTAGAAAATTATGTAGCCAAAATAGAAATCCTAAGCGTATGCATTTGCTGACTAAGATGTTATGAAAAAAGTGACATGTTAAAATTAAGGTAATTTTTCTAGTAGATCAGCTTTCATTGGTCATTATACGAATCATGGGTTTGAACAATGCCAGCAGTTCGAAAAAAGTGAAACACCATTTTCATAGAAGCTCGGCAGGGTCAAAATTCTTTTAAATTATGTATTAAAATTATAATTTAATCATTTTAAATTTGAAACAATAATTAAAAACATATCAATTGCACAAATATTAAATACAAACACCGTGAAATTACAAAAGGTATTGAGTTGATTGACCAACAAAATGATTTTATTTGATTTTTAATGTATTTTGCAACGTATTTCTTATACAATGATGTTTATTCTGATTAACTGTTAATCAAATCTATTTTTATAAGAAATATGACACTGTAATAACATCTAGATTTACCAAATGAATTATTATTTATTGCTTTTCTAAAAATTACATGAATTATATTAACTATGTTACTATATTACTATATTAAGAGATTTGATATATTTTTGTATTCCTTTTATTTATCGATAAAATTTTGGTATTATAGCTATTGGATGGAGGGCCGCAGTTTGCCCACCCCTGCTTTAGACTGTGTAGGAAAGCTGTCAATTATCATTTGGAAGTTATTAAGATTCAATTCTGAATTTCTTTTTGTTATTGTTTGAATTGTTGATAGAAATCATTAGCAGTCTAGTTTATAGACTATAGTATAGTATATGAAGTAGACTGCCATTCATAATTTGCAAATCTCAATATGATTCCATTGGAAATCACAACTGTTCAAAATTTTATGATTATGCTTATATCACATTATGACACTGTATTGTTCTCTGAATGTAAGAGTAATAACATTGCAGGGAACAATATTGTACCAGTAATATGATATTTAAGATCAACAAATAATATAAAAAAATATAAATCAAGTAACATGAACTTTGAAATGTTGTAAATCATAATGTTTGGACTTTTAACTTACAAATATAATAAGATAAATCGTTATCCTCTTACTTGACTACTTAACCTAACAAGTTTAAACATTGCTTTACTCCAGAGGTGGCCAACATATTGAATGGCAAGCTGTTAGAGGTAACCCGCAATGGTCTGTGTCATATTTTTTGTATCAAAAATTGTTATTGTTTGAATTGTTGATAGAAATCATTAGCGGTCTAGTTTATAGACTATAGTATAGTATATAAAGTAGACCGCCAGTTTCTGAAATGAAAAGTAGCCCTCAAACCTAAAAAAATTGGTCATCACTACTTTGCTCCAATAAGCTACCACTGCTCCCAGTCAAAGAATACTTGTATTTATATAATGATATATAATGTGTATATATTTGTGTATTTCAGGTAACCCTCATATAACATGGTAGATAGATTCCTAAAAACACTGTTGTGTGAAATTGTGTTATATGAGACCTGGAGCCAATAAAAAAAGGGAATTATATTCCAAAACCAATTAAAAACAAATAATTTTCTTTAATTCCACAAAAGAAACTTAATTTTTATTAAGAATATTAATAACACAAAACAAAGAAAATATATATATGTAAGATAAAAAATAAAAACAATATATGTAAAGCAAAAAGAAAGAAAGAAGTATACAGTCTATGTAATATTCATTTAATAATTATATCTTCCTTAAGCTGTTCAGTTAAAAAAGAGAACATGTTTTCTTTTTAACAATATCAATTACACTTTCTGAACTTTTTCTGCATTTGAAGTTTATGTATCTGCTCTCTTCACAAAATCTGTAATCTAACCCACTACAAAACAATCATTCCTTAACACATACCAAAAAAAATTTATGAATAAAAAAGTTTTTTCTATTTCACATTCCTCTATTGGAGAATAAAAACTTACATTTTATCCAAGAACTGAACATTTGGAACAAAATACTCAATGATCGCCAATTAACTCAATTTCAAAATTAATTCAACAACCCAATTTCAAATTGAAAAGAAACTGCATATCATCCCATTCAAGGCAAACTACAAAATTGCATTTATGATTAATTTTAGCAAAGTATTGCCCAATGGTTACATTTTGTGTGTCCATAATGTGAATTTACAAATATTAATGAAAATAGAGTTTATCATCTACTAGAGAACTGCCTGGAATCCAAACGTTAAGGTTCAATATTTTCAACATAGATCTTCCTTCAGATATGGAAAAATTTATTGAATTACCAAATTTGGTTTTTAAATCTGATTTTAAATCTTTTTTAAAATATAATTCATTTGAGATATTACATTTTTACTATCTTCAAAATGAACTTTATGAAGTAAGTATAATAAGATAATTATTCAAATTTTTACTCATATTAAATTAAATTTTTAAATTCTTCATAAATTTAAATTTTTGAATAATGTTTTAATTTTGCGATTCTATTTTTTCTAAGATATTTTAAAATTTTTGTTAAATATACCTGCATAATTTACAAAATACAGACTGTGATGTATTTGGATATGTGTGCCTTACTCATTTTAAATTTATAACAAAGTATTTTGAAATGATACAAAATATTGTTTAGTATCAACATCAGTATATCCTTATTTTCATCCTTTTTTTAATAGTAATTGATTGGTTCTAATTATATTTTCATCTTATAGGATGCATCATGATCTTATAGCTGTTATAGCAGCTATAGAAAATTAAGACAAATTTAACACTTACTAGCAGTTAAAAGCAGTTTATTTAAGAGTAATTAATGCTTTCAGCTATTTTCCATCTTCAGGTTACAAAAAATTGGAACAATACAAATTTAAATATCAGAACAGGATTAGTTACCATAGCAACAAATTCAATATTTATAATAACATATAATAGGAATTAAATTTATAGTTATGCAATAGGAATTAAAATTACAATTAGAGATAATGTCCAGACAGAGAATAGAAAATGTCCTTAATGAAATAGCCCATGATTTTCCCCCAGCATGGATGTATGCTATTGAGAAAATAACTCATCCTAAACCATCATCCCAATATAATGATGAAACCTTTAGGCTTAGCAATTCGATCATATAATTTCATAACTTATAAAATACAGTCAATTCTCATTATTCATGGTAGTTATGTTCTGTAAATTATTTGCGAATATTGAACCGTTGTGCCTATGGGAAATATTGGGTTAGGTTCCTACGAATCTTTCTTTGCAACATTTTCACCCTTGCTTTATATGTGTTTTTCTGTTTAAAGACTTCCTTATTTAATATGCAACATTTTCATCCTTGTTTTATATGTGTTTTTCTGTTTAAGACCTCCTTATTTACTTACAAATAATTACAGTATATGCAGTGTACAGTATTATAATTACAGTAATCTTTATTAAATTTTTTAAAGCATTTTTAATTTAGTAAATAAAATCTGATTTTTGATGGGTAGTTGTTTGATGGGACAGCTGACACATTGTCTTCCTGAACTGCATTGAAAAACTGTGTCAGCCTTGTCTGAATCACTTTTTGCCTCAGATCATCTAAAATCTTGGTGTAAGGAGCAAATCCGCAGGAAGTTAGGCACTTAAATTTGAGGTGTAATTATTTGTAATTATTTTTTGCATTCAAGCATAGGTCACATTCTTCTGTGGGACTTGCAGATGATATTAACAGGCTTTTGGCCTGCAGTCTGTGGCTGCATTCAAGCATAGTCACATTCTTCTGTGGGACTTGCAGATGATATTAACAGGCTTTTGGCCTGCAGTCTGTGGACTGAGCAAGGATATGTAATGAGATTTTTCTGGCAGAATATGTTTGGTAACAAACAACTTCTTTTATTAGAGAGAGAGAGGGGGTTATATTCGCAACAATATTTTTGCCACTTCAGCAGGAGTCCGCAAATATTGGAAAAGCGCCGCAGAAATCGATTTTTGATTACAAATAAATTTTTGCAAATATTTGTATAAGCAAATAGGGAATCTGCAAATAATGAGAATCAACTGTATATAGTAGTTTAAAGACATTGTAATATTTAATTCCTATTACATGTTATTATAAATATTGACTTTGTTGCTATGATAACAAATGCTGTTTTGATATTTAAATTTGTATTGTCCAATTTTTTGTAACCTGAAGATAGTGAATAGCTGAAAACATTAGTTACTCTTAAATAAATCATTCTTAACTACTAGTAAATGCTTAATTTGTTTTAATTTCCTATAGTTGAACTAAGAAACAGCAGTTTCTATCCTAACATGTCCATCCTATAACATTAAGTATTTTATAATTTAAAAGATTTGTTCATTCTGATTTCAAAAATATGTTTTGCACATATTACATGTTATACCTAGGCTTATACATCTGGGATTAGCCTGGATACTCCTGGATTTCAATAGTTGTCCAGGATTTTATCCAGAGCTTTAAAATGTCCTGGGTTTCAAATTTTTCTTCATTCCAATATTTATCAACACTTAATTTGAATCTGTGATCTGCACAATACGTGTATAGACCACAGATTCAAATGTTGCACATGTGCAATAAGCTTTGCTTTAGTTTGTTATTATACCAACTGGCATTACCCAATAAACTGCAAAATTTAAAATCATAAATTTAAGTTAAACCTTAAAATGAATAGTAAAATAAAGTATGAGTTCAGGCAAACTTAAAGAAAAGTACAAATATTTAACAAGTCAGAGTGACAATGAAAGTTATGTGCATATAAAATTTATGTAACTTTCAGTAAATACACTTAATTTTATGATCAAATGAAAAAAAAATACAAACATCATAAAAAAAGAATTGTCTTCAGAGAAATACAATATGGCCATTAATTGCCAATGTTTATCCAAAACTTAGATCCGGTCATAGATGAAAATTTTTATTATTTAAAAATTTCTTTTTCAAATGTCAAAGTGTGTGTATATATATAATTATTATTATTTATTTATTTAAATATTTGAGTAAATACCTCTATTACATACATTAGAGTAAGAAGTTGTAGTTTAAAATACATAAATATCAAAATAATTACTTAAATATCTAAGAGTGGATAAAAAATAAACTTAAAAATGGATATAAGCATTAAGCCACAATTCTTATTGGACATTATCACAGTATGCACTACAGAGAAAAGGGCACCACTTACTACATCTAAAACACTACAAAGTTTTGCTTACAAGGGGAGGCCACAACCTCCGTCCAACCAATTTCAATCAGCTTTAACATATAGGTTGGGGACCATCCAAAAGTAACTGCTGTTCAAGGGTTTAGGTCACTATGACTTCATTTCTAAAAAAAATCGAAGTCAAATGTCATGAGGCCGGATCGCACCACTTATATACCTAAAAAATAGCAATTATTTCTACTGAAGCGGTAGCGTAGCGGTTAAGGCGGTTTCCTGTAAAACTGAAAGTTGTCAGTTCGAGTCTCCCTTACATATGTTTTTTTTCAAGTGAATAAATTAAAATATTACTAACAAATTGAAGATTGAGCTCAGCAGAATCTATCAAAGTGGGGCCAAACACGGGTACACCTATAAGTTCATGCGTAAACTATACCTCGAGCAGAAAGATAAGATTAGAGAAGACTCCCATGATGTAGCACAGGCCCAGTACGATGAAATGTTGCCTAACTCACCCGGGCAAGTAAAGAGGATAATTCTACCATATAAGACACATGAATACAGGACACTACCGAAAGCCCTAAAGATGAACAACACAAAGTGCACATACAAAAGACCACAGACGATCTTTAGTCTAGTGAGAAACGATAAAAAGAAAAGAAGGAACGAACTAGAATCAGGTGTTTATAGGATCCCTATAGACAACATACAAGACCAGAAAAGGGAGGTATACATAGGTGCCACGAAAAGGAACTTTAAGGATAGGATAAGCGAACACAAGAACAACGTACGGAAAGGCGTACCTGCGACAGCACTAGCCCAAAGGGCACTTGAGAAAGACGTAAGAATCCTATGGGAGGAAGCAAGGATCACCAAAAAAGCACAAATCCAGGGAGATCTATGCACATTGGAGAAAATAGAAATCATAAGAGCAGCAGAAAGAGAACAGGTCATAAATGCTCAGCAAGCAGAAGAGTTTTCCAAAGCATGGAAATATGAGATCCGTAAATCTAATATGCGAACTTAAGCATTACGATTTTTGTACCAGATGTTTACTATTGTTTTTGTATTGTAATATTTTGTTTATATTTTTATTCTGATATTATGTTATATTCCAATAATATTGTTTTATTTATTCTAATGTTTTATTAATTAACATTGTAATTTTTAAGCCATATTTTAATACGTAATATTTTGTTAAATAGTATATTTGCCATACTGTATTTTTCTTGAAATGCTCTTAGGCTTTATTGATTTTTCAAATCTGTAATGACGTTCTATTTTGGAATGTTTGTTTAAAAAAACTCTTGTATTCTAAAACGCATGTAACTGAGGATGGTATAAAGAAATATACCGAAAACGTTCTTATGTTTACTATGTTAAACTAATAAAACTTGTTGTTTCTTGACTGCTGGTTAGTGCTGTTGAAAATATTGAACATTAATATTAATGAAAATGTTTTGTGTTGTAAAAGAGTAAATGTAATTTTCTAAATGTGTTAAAATAAAAACCATGTTGTAGAAATAGCATGCTATATGAGAGTTTCTGCAATTTTCTAATCATTTTAGAGTGAAATTGTGTTATACAAGGGTTACCTGTATATATAATTTACTAGTTAGCCATTGGCCACTAGGTGCCCAAATACATCAAAAAATAAACTTTTTTCTTATCTGTCAAATTTGAGATTTTGCTGTTGAACCCTTATACACGACCATAGCCAGTCATCCATAATAAAAACAAAAATATAATAAAGTACATACACTGGCTCTTACAGACTTAACCAGTTGAGTGCCATTGACGTGAAAAGATGACAAGATGGTGGACAAAAAACAATAAAAAGCGATATAAATAAAATTCAATCCCGAATTATACAGTGGAGCTATCGTGGAGTGGTTTTTTTTGTGTTTATTGGGTAAAAATAGGTGTCTCTGATGGTGGGTCCTAAATTTTCCGATTGCTGAAATTTCTTTTTTAATTCTGTTCTAAATATAGAAAATGAGAATGGATTGTATTCATAGAATTTGAATTATTTTTCATTGAATCTTATCAATTCTGTTTTCTATTCTATCATATTTTAGTTATCTTATTTTTATTTTGGGGTGAGATAAATTTATTTTTGAAATTTTAAGCAAAATATGGAATTTTACTATGATGAACTGTAAAATTTATAAAATTGAAAAAATTTTGCCGATAATACGAAAAGTTTGGTTAATTCTGTTAAAATATAGAATATTTTTACTTATTTGGTCATTTATTGCTTTACTTTTACACATAATTTTGTAAAATACGAGAAAATCGTAATGTAAACAAACTAGGCAATAAAAGGGGGGCACGGCACTTTTATTGTTTTCTGACAGCCGGTCGTTTCGCGGGAAATTGCAGCCAAACCTACTTTCCCGCCTTGCTTGTGGTATTGGATGTAGATTGTCAACAAACTATCTCAAGGCCAATTAGAGTAAAGTAGAAAATGTTATAGCTGTTTATGTAAGATTGTGGACAATTTTTGTATATGTTATGTTTTTTGTTATAAATTCAAAAATTTAGAAAATATTAAAATAAAAATTATTGAAATGAAGAAAAAACATATCTATAAACATATTTTATTAAAAAAATGACATTATTTTAATAAATTTTTGTCAATATTTGACTAATTAATCAACTAACTTAATTAAAAGTTGCGTAATACTTCATTTTTATTGATAATTTTTAAAATTATTATTCGATTTTCTTCATTCATAACCTCATTTTATTCAGAAGACTTGCCACTATCAGAAAATACCAAATATTTGTTCGATGGCAAATATTTCATATATAAAAATCGCGTTTTCTTCAATCTCATATAATGAACGAAAAATTGCGAAAGAAATAAAATTCGAAAATATTTGTTACATTGTTAGAATCACAATAAAAAACGTAATATCATTGAGGTGGGCCCCACCCGACGGGGCCTCTTGATCCCTGGTGGGTGCAGCCCCACCCCATGGGGGCCCCAGTGGGAGTTTCATATCCCCATGGGCTGTGGGTCCACCGGGGAGATAAAACTGTATCCCACAGGCCTGTGGCCCATTGGGGTAGGGCCCCGCGGGCCCACCCGTGGGGTGGGGCCGTTGGGGGCACGGCGCTCGTGGGGTGCAGCCTCCACGAGCTCCCGCGCAATTACTACACATTTAGATGCTTAATAAAATACTGTATATAATAAATAAATTTTCAAGATAAGCTATTATAATACAATATGCTGTTATATAAAGTATTATAAGTTAGATTAGATCACAACAGTATATTTCCGCTCATTTATATGAGCGGGGAATTGATCACAATAGTTTATTTCCGCTCATTTATATGAGCGGGGAATTTTTAGTGTTTAATTAAATGACAAAATGTTCACACTTTAATAAAATCGAAACGTATGTTTCTGTTACAATTTATAACACGTAGTTTATCATTTATTCAGAAACACAACATATTTAATTAGTATGGAAAAAACTATCAATAGTGCTTTGTCGCATTCCACTTTTATTTTTTATAATTTCTACTGCAAAGCAGTGTTCGATGTTGTTTAATTGAGACAACAATTCTTCATTATTTTCTATTCTTGATGTCAGTTTAATTCTTCAACATGTTTCTTGCAGGGTGTCATTCGCTTAAATTTGCGATTTTTCTTGTTCTTCCATTTAGTCATTTTTAGACAATATTTTGTAGATCTGTGTTTTCCCCACGTTAAATTTTTCTGCTCGTTCTTTTTTTTTGTATTATTACGCCCCTTTCCAATTAGGGAGATTACTAAGGGGCGGGCCTAGTTCCAACCACGGGCTGCACTCACACCCGTGGAGGGGATCGCCGGGCCGGGCCCAGTACCTCGAAAAATGTTTTCAGGAGATTTTCCGCATCCGGGTCCTCCTGCGTGGCACGTCAACGCGTTATCACTCGGCCATCCAGCCGCCGCTAATTTCGTTCAGAAAGAACTTTCTTACTGTCTTCAATCATTTTTATTTTCTGTTCTAAATTCCAAAGTAAACACTTTGAATGTTGAAACATGGCTAAACCATGGGCATTAATTTTCCGTTTAGCCCATGGTTTAGCCATGTGTCAACATCCAAAATGCAGTGAGAGCATCACAAGTGTACGAGATATTTGATTAATACGCTTGTATAGAACACAAACATCCGGATCCGGTGGCTGATTGTTTTTACTTTCCCTGTTTTCCCCTATATCACTTCACCATAAGCCTTCAAGTTTTGATTTTTAACGTTTTTAATACAAAATTTAAGAATACAAATCTAAGAAACGTGCATATTAAAAAGACATCGCATTAAAGTAGAAATTACACCATGATTTCGTTATTCCAACGCTCTATGTCATTATCTGCTATGAATGATGGGAAAAAATTCGCACGGTGCAATTTTTTCAATTGTAGTAGTTTGGCTTAAATAAAATTTAAGTTTAAAAGAAAACGGTACTGATGTAAGCAATAAAGATAGTCAATTAGTACTGATGTTAAAAAATTATGATCGTCATAGACAGTTTCACTTTATGTTTGGTCTATAAAAATGATGATCGTGGTGGCGTTAGGGAGGTGGTCGACTTATGGAGGGTCAAATAGCATTATTTCTATGTGAAAAAATTTGGTTCCCATAAAATTGTGGTCGTGACATCAGGTGGTCATGAAGTCAGTTTTCACTGTATTAATTTTACCAATGCAAGAATATATGTATAAATTTAAATAAAAAATAATGCACATAAACAAAGATCAATTCACTGCATTTTATTTATATAACCAAAGGGTTTGGGTAAATGACTAAAAGAAAAACTTTCACAGACATATATCAAAAGTATGATACAAAATCCATCTATATATAAGATGAATTTGACATAATATTATAAAATGCTTCTAAAAAATTGATTTCAATCAATACTTGTTTTCTGCCATTCTCACACATAACTTAGCAGTAGTATGAAAAATTTCATATAACAATCACATATAAAAAAAAGTTGCACTCTATCAATCAAGCATATTTTAAAGTGATATTCTAAATGTCCATAAAATTCTAGATTTCATAAAGTAGAAAACTTTCATCATTTTTTTAGTGGATTTTTCTCATCATACTCAATGCATGTAAAAATTTCTGAAAGCATTCAAATAAACATATGACAGTGCATAGTTAAATTCGAGCTATCCTGAATTTTATAAATACTTTTAACAACAACAGAAATGAAGAAAAAATATAAAAGTAAAGTAACATACAAAATAATTAAATTATATATATACTAAAAATTTTTGGAATATATAAAATAAAAAAAGTACTGAAGTTGGCACTTTTTAAAATAACAACAAATTTTCAGAAAACATAAATATATCATCATAAAAATATCACAGTGTAAAAAGTAACTACTGCAACTGGGCACAATTGTGTTTTATAACACTAAATTTCCACCATATGAACAGAAAATCTCCTATAATATAAAAATAAATGATATAAATATATTAAATAAAGCAAAGAAAAAAAACTTAAAATAAACAAACACAGTAAAAATTTAACCAAATAAAACTTTTCCCATGTGATTTATGATTAGCATTAAAATGTAATGAATACTGCAATGCTGAAATTTCTTGGGGTTATTATTAACATTTTATACAATTAATATATTAAATAATAACATGTAAAAAAATATAATTAAAAGTATGACAATTTTTAGATTTTATCCATCATTTAAGATTGATTATAATATTTTATAATTTAAGAAAGCTAAATACAATAGCATAATAATATACAATGAAAAGAACCATTCACATAACATTAATTTATAATTATTATTACATAAATATT